>JXPE01066399.1:876-11560 GCA_001015215.1 Holcocephala fusca
TGACTAGAAAGATCGTAGGCTTGGAAATTTTCTTTCCTTTTTTGGATAAAATTTAAAGTTGAATTTTAGTTAAGGGGGAATGATTAGTTTTTCGCTTACTCTGGTCAAACTTAAATTTCCCAATATTATTTGGTGTGAAGTCTGCGAAGCTTTTGTGAAGCCAATTAAAAAACTATTATTATGTGCAATTTAAAACTAAAATATGATTTGTCTGTCAAACTTTCTAAATAATGTACCACTATTATCCAGAAAATTTACGGAATATTCCAATAGAATAGAAATAAATTTGCTTAAAATAAAAGAAGAAGAAAAAAAAGATATGGACCAAAAATTGAGCCTTGAGATGCACCAACTTTAAATTTGAAAATATGAACCAACCTTTAGACAACATTAAAATAAATCCTTTAGATACAAAATTTTGAATATCAATGTAAAAAATGGATTGTTGTCGATATAATCACGTGCAGGATTAATAAATGAATTTTGATCAAATCGAAGTTTGACTTAATAAGAAATTTAAGTAAACCTTTTATAATAAAATTCACAACTTCATTTAGTTTAAAAGAAATTCTAAAAGAACAAAAACAATTATTTCATCCAATCTCATTCAATTTTATAATGGAAAAGGATAACAAGGATTTGTTATATGTTGAAATCTACTAAAAATTGTTGAAAACCATTTAAACACAACAAAAAAAAAGAACTTTAATTACCTTTTGTAGTTTCACTGGGCGAAGTTTTCTTTTTTAAAGCACGTATCCCAAACAGAGGCTTACCATCTTCATCTGTAGGACCTATACCATAACTAGAAGTTATACAATCCTCATCAGATATTATTCTCTGGCTTGTTTTACTTGATGTTGATGTTTTTTTCACAGATGTTGAACTTGTACTTGTCGAAGTTCTAGAATTTATATTTTTCTTATTTTCCGAAGTCTTTTTTAAAATATTTTTTGTTGCCCAAATTGGAACCTCTTCATTTTTATCTTTTACTACTTGAATTATCTTCTTTTGTGGCGTTTTACCAGTCGAAGATTTACGAACTTCCTTGACTGTTTCAAATCTTTCAATTTTTGATTTTGGACTTAAACTTCGCTCTTTAATGACCTTTTCTACATGTCGACTAAAATGCTCTGATTCTTTCTCAATAAATCTACTTGAATTTGATTTAACACTTTCTTTTCGTGTTGGACTTATATAACGTTCTGGACTTGGTGTTGTTTCTCTGGATGATGATGATCGTTCATGTTTTATAAATTTATATTCTGTATGAGAAAATTCTTTACTTTGAGTTTCAATCATTTTTTTAACTAAACGAATTTGTGCTCGAATCCTTCTTCTTTGCTCATATCCAACAACAGTTTGTAACATTTGTTCTAATAATTCCAAATCAAAAATATCCTCAATATGTGGTATATCCATAGAGGTACTCTTTCGACGAGGACCATCAGTCCTTGATTCGATATGTTTTAATTCTATACCAAATTTTTCATGAACATTTGTATCAAACGAATTTTTTCGTAATGAGCTCTTATTTGTCTCTTTAGAATCACGACGACAATGTTCTAAAGAGCTCATAGTATGATCCATGTAAGAAGGTTTATGATTGGATGATTGTCTAACAAATTTATTATCATGCTCAGAACTTTCGTATAGTTTTTCTTTTCGAATAAAAACATCACTTCTAACTTCACTTTGATTTTGATAATTGTCTGTTGAAATCTTAGAACGACCTATTGGTGACTTAGGAGAATCTTTTTCATAGAATCGTTTTGGTGATTCTGATCCAGAATATTTTGATGGTGAAGTTTCTCGAGAATATTTTGATGTATGAATTGTTCTTGTATCAGAAGTGTATTCCTCATTTATATCTGAATTTCTAAGACTAGTCTTTGTATCCCTGAATGGTGATGGAATTTTTCTACTTGATTCATAATCATTGTCATCATAGGATCCAGTCAATTTACTCGATGGTGATTTTTTATTTTCGGTTATTATTTTTTTTGATTTTGTGCTATGAATGCTATCCGTATCTAATTTTGTTGTAGAAGTTCGACTTTCAAAACGATCTTTTTTTCCAGATACTGAATCAGTTAAAATCGAACCAGTCTTTGTATATTTCACAGAATGATCCATTTTATCATTTAAAGGACTTCTAGATTGAAGACGTTCAGTGGTATGATCATGTTCATTTAAGATATTACTGTTTCGTTTATAAATCCCAATATCACGAAGACAAACATCATCATCATCATCATCATCATTAGTTATTGTAGTTTTTGTGGTTGTAGTTATTTTTCGTCCTTCCCAAACAGATGGACGTGATAGTATATCTTTTTGACGTGATATTGTTACTGGTTTCGTAGTTGTTCCATTTTCAAATACTTGTTTCGCTTTACGAATTGCTTCACTACTCTTCAAAAAAGGTCTCGGTGATAATGGTTTCTCATTTGATCTTCCTTTTGTTGGTGTATAACGTTCGGTTATAGTTGTTTTAATATTCGTTTTTGGAATAGCATCTTTTTCATTTTCATCACTTTGCCGAGATATTTCACGTTCAATTTTTGCTACCAATTCTGGTGATTTTTGTGGCATTAGAACAGAAAGTTTTTCAGCTGTATTTATAAATTTATTCACTTTTTCTGATACACTTAAAACGCATTCATCTTCTCGAAGTTCTTCATCAATATCATCAATATTTGGACGATCAATAATTTTGGAAGTACCTGGCTGTTTTGATTTTTTTATATCTTCGGCAGTTGATAAGAATTTATTGACTTTTGCATTTACGCTTAGAAGACAATCATCTTCTTCTGGAAATTCTTCGTATGGTGCTTCTCTTCTAAATGGTTGAGAAGATTTTGGTTTTTTAATTTCTTCAGCTGTGTTAATAAATTTACTAACTTTATCTTGAACAGTCAAGAGACACTCATCATCAACGATATCAGTTAAACGCGTTGTATCTTTATATGGTGAAGATTCTCTTGATGTTTTTATAGTCTTCGTTGTTCTAATAACACTTTCATCATCTGTGGTACTAGTAATTTTCTGAGATTTACGTTGAACATTTTCTTCATAAGTTTCATCAACTTCTGTGATATGACAACCGACATAGTTCTTGGTCTCCTCTTCAAAAATTGGAATATTGTTCACTTTAGGTTTTCGTCTTGGTTGTTCATCAGGCTCTTGAACAGTATCAGGATATCGAGCTTTTCCTGTATCTTCATGTAATGGAACAGGTGTAGGAATTATTTTATTTGGTGATGGCTCTCTAGAACTTTTTGCTTGTTGAATATCGATAATAACATTTTCCATATCTTCACTATTGATAACATGATTGGTTGTTGATAAATTAATGGTTTTTGTTGCTAAATGTTTACTTGGACGTCGTTCAGATTTATTTGGTGTTTTATCTGTTGAAGATTTTCTAGATGTTGTTGTTGATGAAACAAATGTTGTTTCAATAGTTGGTTGATTTATATTCGTATTTGTGGTTGTTTTTATGATATTCTCACTTGTTGAACGTGCCATTTTTTGGGTAGAATCTTTTACAGTGCGACTACCATAAACAGGAGCTGATTCTTTTCTTTCAGTAATTGGAAGTTTTCTTGGTGGTATTCGTTTTTCTTCAGTTTCTCGAATGATTGTTATGACTTCTTGTTTTCTTATAGACGGTGAATCACTTTCATCTTCACCTTGTTTGATTTTCTTCTCAACTGTTTTTCTAGGTTGATCCTGTTTTGTTGTTATACCTTGAGTCTTTTTAACATTAGTTTGTTTATTTGATTGAGGATTTGTCTGTTTTAAAGGCGATTTTGGTGATGCAGGCTTAGATTCTTTTACAAAATTGTCATATTTATTCGTTGTAGTAGCAGTAATAGTTCGAGTACTTTTAATGGTTTTCACTTCTGGTCCACGATACGTCTTTTCAGGACTAATAACTTTTCGTGCAGGTGTTGGAGAAAGTTGAATTTTAGCCGTTGTAATATGATTAGAACGATCACGAATAGGTGATGAAGTTTCTCTTGTTGTTATAGTATTTAATTTTCGTGATGTATCAATAGTTTGATCGGTAATTTTTTTTTTTAATCTTGTATCATTTACCACATAGTTTGAAGTAGTCTTTGATGAAATTGGTTGATTTGGTTGAACTTTTGATTTTACTGATGTAATTGGAGATCGCATACGATCTAGAGTCTGCCTATTCGGACTATGTTCACCAGTAGAGATATGTGTAATTTTTTTATCAATATTTGAAGTATCAGATATTTTGATTGTACTTTTTTTTATTTTGATTTGTTGGCGATCATTTTCTATCGTTGATTTTGGATGTTGTTGTTTTCCTGGAACATAATTTGGTTGTTTATTTGTTCCAGGTTGAATTTTTCTTACAGGACTATAAGATGGTGTGGTTTCTTTTTCATTTGTTAATTTTGATGACGGTAATTGAGTTTTTCTTAAGGGACTTGATCCTGGTGATCTTGATTTGGGCTGATCACTGATTAATTTTTCTGATATAATTTTACGATCTGTAATTGTATATTGAACTTCTGTTTTATGTGGTTCTCTTTGTCGAATTGGACTTACTTCAGGAGATCTGTTTAATATAATGCGGTTAACATTTATTGAAGAATCATCTTTTTTTCCAGTGATATTATGAGAATAAGATTTCCTTTCTGGACTAGAAGATGGAGTTAATGAAGGTGATGAGCTTTTTCGAACTGATTCTATTTTTCGATGACTACGTGTCACTTCAGAATCTTCTTCAATATTAAATGTCTCCTTACTTTGTATTTTATCGAATTTTGTTGATTTCTCAGAAATAGTTCGAGTTACTTCTGATGGTTCTCTAATTGACTTTGGCGATGGTTCTTGAGTGCCGTAAGGTTGTCTAGTAGGACTTATTGTTGGTGATCGAGTTGAGGGTGTATTAACTGTAGTACATTTCGGAGTTGATTTTCGTGACAAACTTGAATAAGGACTTACACTTGGAGAGCTCAAATTTTTTGGAGATGGTGAATAAGTTTTAATGTTATGTTTTTCTGGTTCTAAATATTTTCTTGTTGGACTATGAGCTGGTGACTTTTTTTCTTCGATAGTTTTTGTAACTTTAGTGGTTAAATTTGTATCATCAGTATTTAGTTGATTTATTTTTTTAGGGCTTTTAGAACGAGGAGAGGGAATAGGTGATTGTTTCATGATTATGTTATCAATATCCTGCTTAGAACGCTCAGAGTTTATGAACTCTTCTGTTTCTGAGACAATATCCTCTTTTATATCTGTAGTAGTTGTTCTATGATCCATTCCTAAAATTTTTCGACATCTTTCTTCATATGTTTCACTTCTGTNAGTTGTTCTATGATCCATTCCTAAAATTTGTCGACATCTTTCTTCATATGTTTCACTTCTGTTTAATGGTGGCTTAGGTTTTCTACCACCAGTAGTACTAGTAATAGTGTCGGTGCCTTTAATTTCAGATGGAGTTAAATAGAAGGGTTCCCCTGTTTCACTTGGGTAATGAGTTTCATTGATTGGAATACTTTGGTCCGTAATATGAGGAGAGTTCTCTCTTTGATAGCGATAATCTTTTTCCTCTACAAACTCATGATCCTTCCTGGTTGTTTTGTTAATTTCAATATCAGTTTTCTCATTTTCAATGAATTTTTCATTAATATAATTTTTTCTTATATCATCGGAATCTGTTAGTGTTGTAACTAAATCAACATCATGACCAATATTTTTTAGATTCACTTCAACGGTTATATCAGTAGCATCTAAATCTGTAGTTTGTTGCGAATAATCAACATCAGTTTGATGATATAAAGGTGAACCAGATTCAGGATATTCGGGTTCAAAACCTTCATCCTCTTCCGAGGATTGTGGTTTTTCTTCTGGTTTAATATTTTTAATATCTCTTTCAATAGCATTTTCAATTTTTATTGTCTTTGTAAACCTTGTTTTAATATCAGATGATGTTTGACTCTCTGTTTGGGGCTTAGAATGAGGCTTATCCTTTTTACTATTAGGAGAAGGGGAATCATAGTCAGAAGTTTTTGGTGACTTGGAAACTGTTTTCGTGGGTTGTGTTCCTCGTTCAATTGGCTTTTGATTTGGTCTCGTAGAACCTTCGTTAGGCGAATATGACGATCTAGAGACTGTAAAAAGAATATAAGAAAAAAAGAAGAAAATAAAAGATAAAGAAAAATGAATAAATACTTTTGCTTGTTCTAAAAGTAAACAAGTTTACCTTTAGGAATACTTGAATAACCATCTTTGCGTGTTAAACTGCCTTCAGGATATTCCTTTTTTGGGATAGGGCCATGAATTGTATAAGGCTTTGTTAGGGTTGAATGTGTTATATCGAAATCATGTTTTCGTTGTGTTTTTGTTTTATTAGCAACATCTTTTACAGATGTTGTAGTCGTGATTTTTGTTTCAGGAATTGTTGGTGTCGTGTCTGAGCGAGGTTTGGAAGAAACTCTTGATGTAACTTCCAAATCGTCTAATTTTACTGGTCTTTCAATTCCTGGAATGTTTTGGGTAAAATATTGATTTTCTGTGGTTTTCGTATGAAATAATTTTGGTGTTTCTAATGTTGGGGAGTCTAATTTTGTATGAGGTGTTACGTGCCAAATTGTTTTTGTTTCATTTGAAGGAAAACTTTCAGGGAATTGTTTTGTAACATGTTGGGTTGGTGATTTATTTGAGGATTTTCTATTCAATGTGTCTGGGTAAAGTGGTGCTATATACTTTTTTTGACAAAGAGGTTCATCAACTGGTTGCCTTTCAGGTCTTTCGATTGGTTTTTCAATGTTAGTATACTTTTTTTGGGTATAAGCAAGATCAATTTTATTAGGTGTACTTTCAGATACTTTGTTAATTTTATCTGTTTGTAGTTTATCAAAATTTTCAGTAATATGTAGCTCACCTTTTTTATCTTTAACTCCTTGTCTCACATTACGAGTTGCAGTTGAATCATCCTTCGTTATGCGAGATCTTGTTGGTAGATCAACAGTTTCATTAGATTTATATAAATCTGATTTATCTTTTAAACGCCGTTCAGTTTTCGTTCCGAGTCTTTCATTTTTTGTATCTTTTTTAAAAACATCCTTTCGTTGCTCCTTACTTTTCGTTATTGTACTCGAACTGATTCGACTTGATTCAGAATCTCTTGAAGGACTCCGACGAGAATTTTTATCAGGACTTTGTGAACTTCTTACCGAGCTTGCACTTGTTCGAAAAGATTTCGTGCTACCACGATGTTGCTGATCTACTGGAGATACACATCTTAAAGATCTTGCAAAAGCATCATGCGCTGCATCTACTTCCACTGTTATTCTAGTATTAAAATGCTTATTTCGATTTTGACGAGTAACTTCAGATATGTCACTTTGTTCTGTCGTAATTGAACTTCGATCATCAAAATCTTCTGGTTCTAATTTTCTTTCTGAGCTGGGAGATTGGTATTTTTTAGGACTGGTTGTAGCACTTAAGGGCTGACCTGGTGATTTTGGTTCAGGATGAAGCTTTCCTGGCTGTTGTGGTCGATACTCATAGTCTTGTGGTTTAGAAGCATATCGAGAAGTTTTGTTATCTTCCTTTCTTTGAGCTTCTCGGTCATGTGTTTTCATCATCTTATGAGTAGTTTTTGAATCAGTTGTCTCATAAATCGTGTGATCTACTTGTGGGCTACTGCTGGAGTACTCGTTAGTATCTCTTGGTACACCTGTTGATCTTATAGGTGAATCTCGACTTGGTCCAGTTGAAGGAAATCCATGAGTAGTAAAATCATTCTGCTCTTTACGGAATTGATTTTTATCAGTTGTATAATTAGTCCTTGTCACATGCTGATGATCTTCACGATTCGTGGCATAGATTGATTTTTCTTCTTTAGATTTGGAATAGTCATCATCTCTAGTTGACTGTAAGTTTTCAGATCTTACAGAAGGAAATCCTTGTGTAGTGAAATCTTTAGTATGCTTATTGATAGATTTACTTTGGGTTTCATAAGAGTGATCTTCATTATAAACTCTATTCCTTGAATCAATGTGATGTTGCTGTTCATTCCTAACAAATTGAGTTGAATCATCTGGCTTAGGTTGCTTACTTTCAGGATATCTTAATGGTGAACTTCTATCTTTTACAGCAGATGGATATCCGTGAGTGCTAAAATCTTCAGTTCCTTTAGAGATTCTTTGCTGTTCAGTAGTTTTTGACGTTCGTTGACTTTCGAATTCATGCTTTTCAGAAATATCTGAAGCAATTGTATGGGAACTTGTTTTATTTGTTTTATCTGACCGACTATCGATTTGATAGAATTCAGGACTCTGTGCTGGTCTTGAAGTAGCTGGAGTACCATGAACAGGTGTAGATTTTTCAGATCTTACCGATGGAAAGCCATGAGTAGTGAAATCTTGAGGAGATTTCTTAAATGGGTCAGGCCTAGAAGATTTAACTGATGGAAATCCCTGTGTAGTGAAATCTGGAGAGGATCTTTTTGTATCATTAGACTGTGGAGATTTAACTGATGGGAAACCATGTGTAGTAAAATCTTGATTGTGATGTTTATGCGTTTTTACATCTATATGATGCTCTTGAACAAATTCATTCGAAACTTCAGTATGCTTTTGTACATCTTGATGTTTAGTAATTTGAGTTTGGTGCCTTATTTCAGGACTATCTGGTGTAGATTCTGTTATATATCTCTCAGGTTTACGTTGAGATTGATCAGTTGTGCTACATGGCTTAGATGATCTAACTGAAGGAAATCCATGAGTGGTAAAATCTTGAGGAGCTTTCATAGATGATTCAGGTTTAGAAGTTTTAACTGATGGAAATCCTTGTGTAGTAAAATCTGGAGTAGTTTTTTTCATATCATTCGGTTGTTTAACCGATGGAAAACCATGAGTAGTAAAATCTTCGCTTTGATGTTTATGAGTCTTTACATTTACATGATGTTCTTGAACAAATTCACTCGAAACTTCAGAATGTTTTTCTAAGTCTTGATGTTTAGTAGTTTGAGTTGGTTGCTGAGGTCTAGGACTATTAGATGATGGTTCCATTGTATATTTTTCAGGTCTACGTTGAGAATAATCAACCATTGAGCAACCTTGTTCTGTTTCTATAAAATTTTCATTTGTCATTTTTGCATCACGAACAGTTTGGCTTAAGTCCTTTTTTACAGTTCTATGAGCACTGTCCACAGTAAATGTTTCAACCTGATCCTTTAATTTTTGATCTGAAAGATCGATATTTTGATTTTTAACATCTTGGATTCTTTTTGATTGTTGATCATCGTGTGTTTGTCTATAAGTTTGATCTTTTTTCATATATCTTGAATCTTGCTGATGTTTTTCTTCCTTAGAGATTTCTTTTTGCACAGTTTTTTCAATAGTTTCATATTGTTGGTTCTGTTTTACTGATTGTTTGGTATATGAAGAAGTATCTTCGTATCGTTGATCATTTTTCGTATTTCTTTTCTCAGTATCTCTTAGAATTTTTGGACCATGATCACCAGAAATTCGTTTTACATTATGTTCATCATGTTCAATATTTTTAGTAGTGTAATCAGATTGATTTTTTTGTGTTCTATTTTCCATGCTACTTTGAGATGTAGATGAAGAATCTCTCCATACTTTTGATTGAGAAGATTTTGTTTCATACTTGCGAGTAGTAACAATTGATCCATCAGGTAAGGCTTTTGTTTCAGTAATTACCCTAGTATTAGGTTCAGGGTAATCAACAGATCTAGAAAGAATTTCACCTGGAGCCTTTGAATATAAATCAACTTCTTCTTGTATTAATTTTCTTCTTATTGGTTGACGTTGATTAGTATCTTCAATTCGTGATGATTGATTAATTCTCGATTGATCTTTATTAGTGCTTTCATTGGTTATATATCGTTCGTTTTGTGATTGATGTTGATAATTACGTTGTTCTTGTTCTTGATGATGTCTTTCTTCATGATGATGTTCTTGACTTATGGTGCTGCTGCTAGTTCTTGTCTCGGTGCTTTGTTGTATTTTTTGCTCATATTGTTCTTGCTGTTCTTGATGTTGATGTTGTTGGTAATGTTGGTGTTGTTGTTGTTGATGGTGATGTTGCTGATGTTGATGTTGCTGATGTTGTTCTTGCTGATTATGTTGTTGCTGATGATGTTGTTGTATAATATTGGAGCGATTTGTTGTAGATTCATCTCTTAATTGTTTAAAATCACCAAATCCTTTTGGAATAAATCCATCTGAACCAGATGATGTTTGCTTAGAAGTGCTCATATGAGATGATGATGAAACTACAGAACTACTTTTTTCTTCAATATGACCATTTCTTTCATCACCAACAATAGTTTTTTCTTGAAGATGCGTCTTTGAAGATTCAGCAGCTGTTTTTATGTAATTTTTATCATCACCTTGATGAGATGCCTTTTCCATATGTTCATTTCGTCCAGAAAATTGAGAATGACCACCATCGATTTTTTGAGTTCCTTTAAAATTATGAAGATAAAATTATTATAATTTATAAAAAATCAAAAAAAAAAAAAATATATTAATAATAACCAATAAAGTTACCTTAAGTGTTTGCTAGGGTCTCTGTTTTATATGATTTTCCATCAGGACTTACTTCTGAAGATGTTACCACATTCCAACCAGATGTATCTGGTACAACAGAATCACGAATTTCCTTA
>JXPE01066434.1:0-12385 GCA_001015215.1 Holcocephala fusca
AACAAGGGATTTTCTTTAAGTAGTTGAATTTGCTCTCATGTTATAAGTTAGAGTTTTTTTAATCTGAAGTTGTACACAGTGTTAAAAAAATGTTATACCGCTTACAATGTCCAGAAGCAACAATGAAAAATTAACCCTTTTTTGCACTACAATGGTGTCTCACTCACCATGATATGTTTTCCATCAACTAACTAACACCATATAAATTTACAAGAACAATTTGAGTTATCTTAATTTCAACTCTCTCTCGCTATCCTTTTTCACAAAACAATTTCATATCAATATTAGAAAAATAAAACTGGTACTCAATATAATGAGCAGAACTATAGTTGCTAGTACCCTCTATGGAAAGAAAGCTTGGAGTTCAAACGATTTAATGTTATGTTCATGGACGCATTATCTCAGACTGTTCTGAAGTCAACGATATGCAGCAGATAAACGATGCTGAATTTAACAACAATCATAGTATCATAATTCCCACACATCCAATAAGGAATCGAAGAATACTTTTTAGGGAATCGAAAGATTCATCGGATGAAAACGTTACCATCAATACTATCGATTATTGATCCGAGAATAATATAAGACTTCAGCTAGAAGCATATGATTAAACATCAGACGTGAATATGAAACCTGAAAATCAGGAAAACGAATTGGAGGAAATAAATAGTACAATTGTTTTTTTGGTAATGATTTAATTTGAATTTTTAGAAACAGAAACAAATAGGTATTGTTCTCAAGTTCTAAATAAATATAAAGAATATATAGAGAGCAATGCAATAGGTTATTGTCACAATAAGAGAAATGAAAAAGTTTCTAGGTTCAATTATCCACTGATGGTCCAGACGCGTTGCGAAAAATACGCGGTGAAAATCGTAAACTTCACTATGAGACGGATAGTCGGAGAGAATATGTAGATGATAACATTCTAAGAAGTTGTACTGACAAGACCAAATAATTTTTTAGGAAGCATCTAATTCTCTTATTACACGATAAATACATTCTTAAAAAATTACTGAAACTATCGAAAAGGTGAATATTGATTCAACCGTAAGTACATTGGTAATACTTTTGAAGATATTTTTCTCATTTTTAAAAGTAAAACAATTTTTTTTTTGGGAATATAACACAGCAATTCTTGAAAAATGGAACAGCAGTCCCATCAAGGGAGGTTCCACATAATGATATTGAAGCTCCGAAGTTACTTCATGCTTTATAACAACGCCTTAAAAGGGTAGGAGCAAGGATTTTTCTTTTTTTTTAGAGCTGAAAGGTTTTCCTATGATACATAGCAGATCTCTGGTGAGAAAGGATGATAATCGTGTATGGGGACTTGTATAAAAAAAGTTGATATTTCCATATCAATTTTTTTTTGTCTTTGGAAACCTTAGTAACTTAGTTACAAAAAATTCACATCATATACCGCCACTATTGTTTATGTGAAATTTTTAAAATTCATGATTTTCATCAATAAATAAAATACATTTAGAAATGGTCATATTAACAGATCAGAAAGGATACACCAAAAAATGGTTCGTTCAATCTCATTCAGAAAATTTTGATATTAAAGTTGTATTTCGCTCTGGTCGTTCGATCAATTATTGAAATCATACAAAAAATGGACCAAAACAGGCATAATAAGGAGCGACTAAAATTCAATATTCATCACCGAAAATTTTAGAATTTTTAGGAGAAAGTTGAATTGAAAAATTTAATAGATCGAATTTACATCTATTAATCACTGCGGAACAGAAACCAAATCAAAACCATATTTCAAACGTCTCATTATTGATGACGAAAAATGGATTGAGTACTACAATAATGTAATGAAAAACATATCCCTTAAATGTTAATAAGATTGTAGAAAAAATGATTAAGCCACAATTGACGACAAGAAAGATGATCGTTTTTGTTCATCTGAACTGGAAAGGAATCATGTGTCATGAAGTACTCTATCCAGGGAGATCAAATATTCAAATTAAATTGATTCAATTAGTTCTTTACTGTAAACAATTAATTAAATTACAACAGGAAATAAAAGAAAAGTGGCCAATATTGATCAACAAAAAATGAGTTGTATTCCAAGATGACAACGCCAGACTACACACATCTTTAGTTACTTAGCAAAAATTTAAATAGCTTGCTTGGGTAATTTTGATACATCCATTACATGCATGCATGCATAGTCCATGCATTTTGTACCATCAGATTAATATTTCGTTTTATTCACTGCAAAATTCTCTTAACACTATGAGATAGTTGAGAGGCTATCGCTCATTATATAATGTTGCCTATATAAATCAAAAAGTGAATAGTCAGAAAACCTACTCAAGCCTAAACTTTTGGAAAAAAAAATCTGATCATCCTTGCAATTAAGGAAAGTAATTAAAAAATGTAAAAAAAAAATCTATTTGTTCTTTTTTTCTAAACGCAACGACTAATCTGAACAATATCTTAATTTTGGAACACAAAAGACTCTTCCCTCTTATTTAATACTACACTTGTTCACATTCGAGATAATTTTATATTTATTCCTTTTCGTCCTTTTTCTTTTTCTGCTTAACGAGAATTCCATCAAAACTAGATGTATGCAACTGTGAAGTATGAGCTCAATCAAATAATGGAAAGTGTGTGAAAGGATTTGATTCATGAAAATCATTTAATTCACGCTTTCATCTAAAAATTATAAAACTTTTACAGTGTCAGGATAATGGGAAAAATGGGAAAAATTCATTGACCAAACTGATTGAAATTTTATAAGGCCGTATGATAAAAATTTTGAAAAAAAAATCTATTTGAAATTTGAGTAAAAAATGGCAGAAACTTTTTAGACTATCCACAGTATCTATCTACAGTAATCCCCCCTATAACACGGCACTTTTATAATTCGTTTTCATGTCCCTCATATAACAAGTGTTTTCCTCTTTCCCTATAACGCAAAGATTTCCCACGTTAAATTTCTATACTGTGACATTTATAATTTGTATACACTCCAAATAGTACGAGGAATTCCCTAGTTATATATTTCTGTACTGCGATTTAAGCCCCTTATAACGAGAAAAGTTTAACGTGAATCAATTGTACATATGGCGCTTTACGGGGTCATACGAGAATTTTTGTATAACTCGTTTTCATATAACGCGGAACTAGTCTACCGTGTTATAGGCGGGATTATTGTAATTTCTAATTATAGTCTGATAAAAGGACTGTAGAACAAGAAATAACATGCAATTTGTAACCTAACTAAAAACGAAAAATGAAAAACCCATAAAATCTTCAAATTAACAGAGCAAAATATTGATGACAAAAGTATTGAAGAAACTGTTGGGTATCAACGCACGAGATAAAGACAAAGAAAGACGAAACGAAATACTTTTTTACTAAGAAATTAATCAAAAACTAATAGTAAGTGCGACAACATTACATGAAATAGTTAAAATGCCAAAGAACAGAACAGAATTGCTTGCATCACAATTCATCAACAAGAATTTTAAGCTATGCTGCAGTAACGAATGACAAACAGCTAATTATCGATCTAAAAAACATCCTGTGATTATCAAATCACTTTTTATCTTTTCACTTTCGTTATCAACTTTCATACTACCTACCGGGGCATGAAGATTTTAACGCGAATTTTTGCTTCAAAACCTTGTTCGATTCTGCATTTTAATCAATCAACTCTTTACAATTAAACTTTTCGATATTGAGAAAGACAATTACAAAAGCATTGGATCTGATAATTTTATCAAATGTTAAAAACAAAAGAAAAGATTTATACACGATAAGATTCTACATATGGTACTAGAGAAATAAGAAGACTATAATCCACATATCTACTTGTTGTTTATCTTTAAGAATATGTTGATAAACCGCAAATGCCTGAGATATTAATTTATTCGAATTCACTGCACTGTGATTAAATCAATCTTAGCTTAGCTGAAGAAACTCTTTCGTTTTATGACCTTACTAGTTGTATTAGTTTCACAGCTGCAACGGATTTTATCTTTGATAAACGAATTAACAATTATTTCAAGATGTCATCAATTGAATATCAGCTCAATTCTTCCCCAAATCAACAATATTTCATTTATTAACTTTTGTTACTCCTCGCCTCTGAAAAACTATGATAGCTCAAATTATGCTACGAACTTTTTCTAAATTTTCAAATTTAGAAATAATTAAAAGGAACTTTCATCTAAAAAGACAAATTTACTAAAAATTCTCCATCACCTCTTACACCTTATGGAACGTAAGTCATCTCCCTATTAGGTGATATAAGTACTTTTCTGCAGCGAT
This sequence comes from Holcocephala fusca, assembly GCA_001015215.1. Lineage (NCBI taxonomy): Eukaryota > Metazoa > Arthropoda > Insecta > Diptera > Asilidae > Holcocephala > Holcocephala fusca. The sequence goes on from JXPE01066434.1 coordinate 4,297, forward strand.
AGTAGGGCATGTGTGAGATAACAAAGAAGGATCATATCGAAATATCCTGTCTATTTAATCCTTAATAGGTCCTAAATTTTCATACATAATTCTCATTGAGTTGTAGCTAGTTTCATTGATTGATTACAGAAAAAATTTTCTGTTTTGTTAAAACTAATTTTTATTTCCATTATTTATAAATTTGCAGTGTATGAGATGATTTTCATTCACACGTTTTACAGAAAAAATCGGAAAAATCGGAATTCCATTAATTTTTAACACAATCCTTCGCCTTAATTATTTTCCAATACTATGGAAGCTAACGAATGTATATTCTACATTCCAAAACCAGAGAAAAACGTATTCAAAGTTGACTCATACTGGTCTATAAGCTTACTCTCAATTCTCTCATACCTTTTTGAAAAACTCCTCATAGGAAAATTACAAAATTACAATATCATTTCCACACATCAATTCGGATACAGAAACCAACATAGCTGCATTGAACAAAATACACAAAATAGTCAACAAAATTAAAAAAACATTGGAAAATAAACAATACTATGTCGAAGTTTTCTTGGATAAAATCAATCACAATGGTATACTACTAAAGATTGAAAAACTACCATCGGAAAAATTCTACAATATATTATACAGCTACCTCACCAACAGAAAATTTCAAGTAGTGTATTACAACTGCACCAGCAAAACCTATCAAATCAAAATAGGAGTCCCACAAGGGAGTGTGCTAGGACCTACCCTCTATTTACTATATATAGCTGACCTTCTAATAAATAGCCAGATCAAAACCGTATTTACTGATGACAGAGTAATAATCTTTTCACATCCAAATTTTAACACAGCAACCAGAGTAATCCAAAAACATATCGACAAAATAATAGAGAGAATGGGCAAATGACTGGGAGATCAGATTGAATGAAACCAAAACGAAACAGATTACTTTCACCCCAAGGAAAAAAAACATGAACATGACATGTCTGTTAAAATCAACGATGAAGAGGTCAAATTGATTAATGAATCCAAATACTTGGATATGCATCTGGATAGAAGGCTAATATGAAAAACACCTATGCTCAAAAAGAACAAAAAATAAACTGATCTTTAAAAAATTATATTGGATGGTCAAGAAAAAGTCAAAACTTAATCTGAGCTCGAAAGAAATAATGTACAAATACATCATACAACCAATTTGGACCTATGGTGTCCAGCTGTGGGGACTAGCGACGAAATCTAGACTAGAAGTTATTAAGTGAGTGCAGTCCAAAATAATCAGAGCGCTCCGTACGCAACAAAATTTCTGCTAAAAGCCACCAAAATTAACGAGATCAAGAAGGTAATCACAAATCACAGTAAGGGAACCAAAATAAATTGGAAATTCATTCCAACATTACAAGTAGAAAAAAATTGATGGCAAAAAAATTTGCAAGATTAAAAAAAAAGGCCCAATAGACTGTGCAAATTAAAAACTAATAAATATTATCAGTGGAAACGGACTAGATCGTATGAGCACTAATCAATGAAACAGGACCAAACTGATTAGATAAGGAATGTAAGAATTTTAGATTAATTTAGGTTAAGATTTACAACCATATACTCGTATGTCAGAGCCCTTAGAAAGGCTGACCCATATAATAAGAAAAAAAAATATTGATACTCTTTTATTTGGAAATTACTAGGACAATAATCAAGAAATATTACCTGAATCGAAATATAGGAATACACCTTTACCTGTAGGACAGGTACTGCAATAAAATAAAAAGAGAATGGTACAGACAGTGCTTTGCATATAATTTACGAATCTAAGATCGGCTTATGTTTAGGAAGGTGTATTAGGAAATCCCATGATAATATAATCCTTTACTGTAGATGGTTAGAATTTCATCAATATCTTTGTTTTTATTAACAAAACTATCAAGTTGAAATGAATATAAAAATTATTCATATTTACCAAAACTAACTACAGCCTGCCGACAATCAAGCATGCGAAAGGGTTAAAATCTAATCTAATTTCAAAGGATTTTTCAAGGATATACATTTTTTTTTTCAAATAAAGCACCTTGCCAGATCTGTTTCTTTATCTGTTCCTTCTGAGATAAACTTTACAAAAAACAAATTTTGTGAATTTTGAACAAGGATATAGCTATGACTAGGATATGGCCCAGCGATGATGATTTTCATCTTTACAGCCTATATTAGATCTAGCCAACCAATTACAGAGGATATCTAAGCAGCTAAGACGGGACAGTTCTCCTGCACGATAACTGCCTTCGAGTATCTAAAATGGAATAGAATTTTTCAAACCCTGGAAAAATTAGGATGCGAAAGAAATGGAATTCGGAGGGTATTATTTCGCTGACAGGATTGTATGGGTGGTTGGTAATACTAATAGTCTACACGGCATTACGACCAGGTGTCCAGAAAGATCTATATGTGGGCCATTTATTTGGAACATAATGGTGAATCCCTTGCTTAAACTACTGAGCTCGAAGTATGATGTGTGGGGCTACATGGACTACATGGGCTCATGGAAAACCTCTCTTATGGAAAGTGTAAATCGCAAGTACAAAACAAAAATCAAGTATTTGGGAATTAAAGTAGAGCAAAGAATGAACTCTTATGTTCATATTGATCAGCTCAGGGAGAAGGCGATGAAAACTTTTGCTCCATTAAGAGTCTTAACAAAAGACTGAGGATTGAGCAGAAGAGCTGCCCGAACTATATATGAAGGTCTGTTTTTCGGTTGTGGGATAGCTTCAGTTTGGTATGAGACAGCCATGACCAGCACAGAAAGCTAGATGCATGTCAAAGAGTATAATTACTTGCTATCCAGCCGATATGCCGTACGGTCTTCACGGAAGCATTGCGGATATTGGCTGGACTACCGACTCTGGACTTAGCAGTTATCCGCAAAGATTAGATGTATAGGAACCAAAGAGCTATTCCAAGATTGAATAGGGATTGGCTGGTGAACGACAATTTCAAGGTCTATGAAGCAAAAGTTCAAATGATGGAAGAAAGATGGGACGAATATGAGATGGGTACGAGAACAACCTATCTTACAAGTTCATAAATAAAGTGTCTTTTGTATCAAATCATCCGGACTTTAAGTCCAACATGAAGACAAACTTCCTACTGACGAGCCATGGATCGATGAATACTTTCTTGTTTGACAAAAATTTAGCGTTGGATACAAATTGCCTGTGTGGGGCAGCCACTGAAGACTGATGTCATATCTCATGTCAATGCCACATGTTCAGCAATGTATGAGATCTGAAAAATTTAAACATTACATACGAGAATGGGCAGTACAATGCTGCTAATGTACTACTGATGAGAGAATAATGCCTTCAATGCCTTTCGAATAATGCCTTCAGTGCTTGACGTCTACAAATGCTAGGCCAAAATTAAGAATTAAGTAACAATTAGTGTTGATATTGTTGAAAAATGGTTATAAAATCTTCTCTTTTCTTCTCTTCTACGTTCTTTCCTTACAGATTCTTTCCTATCTTTCATCTATTTTCGAGCTGTATTAAGATTAATTGGGAGTGGTCACAAGGTTGTGAGGTATTACCCACAGAGATTTTGTACTATGGCTGTCAGAAGCCTGGGAATAAATGAATCTGGCTGTAGACTGTTTTGTTCCACCTGACAAATAGAGGCAGGCCCCTAGTGGGAGCTTCATGATGGTTATGGTTTCATATCCTCACTTTCACCACAGAGGAACAAAATCGATACACTTTGTTCAGTCTGAAAATACCTTTCTCCTTTCCTCTTCCTATTCAAAACAATCATATTTCTGTACTTTTTTGTCGTTGAGAGGGACGAAAGTCGCCTCTTAACGATAAAGAACCTATTAACCTCTAAGATAATACTTGACCACATTTTGAATCTTTGACAGTTAATACTTTGTCATTATTTTTCGCAATCGCTTATTGTTCCTTCTGTGGTATCTTTTAGGATAGTTTTTTCGATTCGGTTTTTTATCTCATCAATTTATGATGCCATTCTTTAATTGTTAATAAAATTTAATATTAATATATTGCAGACGATATTATAATATCCATAATTTCATGATTCTACTTCTTAGACGCCTTTGGTTTTTTTTTTTTTGGTATTCCTCAGGATAGCCATTTAGATCCTATCTTGTCTGTTTAAATTTTTAACTATGTCTGATCTTAATATAATCAATTTATGTATTTTTTGAGAAAATATCAAACAATAAAATTGAATCACAGATTTTATAATTATTTATTGTATCTCAAGCAAATATTATTGTCTCTAAAGGCAACTTAACTCTTAGCTTTATTAATTGTTGATCTAAGGACATCTTTAATTTTTACGTACTATATTACGTTTATTAGGATGTTACTTAAGTACACAACTAAAATGCCTGCTCATATTTTTTTATGGTTTACATTAATCGAACTCAGTCTATACAATAATGGAGATTCCTTACATTTTCACTAGACAGGCTGTCAATATACAGCCTTCTGGTTCTTGTAACTAAACTTAATCGATTGAATCTACTTCAGCATCAACTAACCAGTTCAGTACATAAATCTCGATATTTTCTGAACAGTTTAGAGTATCTGAAACAAATGTAAGGCAGGAAAAGGTGATCTTGAAAATGAACCACATCGGTGGTCTAAAAGATAGGTTGATATTGATGAGCTACAATTTACAGTGAAACAGCTTGATTTTACTATTCTAATAATTTTAATTGTGTCTGCGTGAATTAAATGATCGTCAGAAGAGAAACGTTTTGATTTGGTTTGAAATCGAGATGTATTGTGTTATGTTTGATGAAAAATTGATTTTTTTCGACAATTACAAAAGATTTTGACACAATGGAATGGTTAGATAAAAATGAAGAGCACGTAAAACACACTCACAAATCGAATATTCACAGAAAAGAAGATTAATTATGGTTCAGCGATGATGTGTTTCCTTTATAGCGTTGTTAAACTTAGTAATTGATTACGACCAGATGCCTACTGTAATCGATTAGACGAAATGATATGCAAGTTTGGTATTAAGCAACCAAAACAGACAATTTTCGACAACATATCGTACAAAAAATCATTCACATAAGCTAAACTTTGCAGCAACTGACTATCAGGCATCACCTAGGCATTGTATTATTTTTTACAAGAAAAATTATTTAAGTATGAACAAGCGTTTCAACTTTACAAAATCGTTCAATCCCAACATCAGCAAGCAACCCATACAAATTATAAAAGGCAAAATAATGTATAGAGAAATGTATGGACTTCTTGGTTGAGATAAAATAAACCACAACTTTCAATTGGAAATCGGGAATTTCATATTTAGTTCCTGTAGGAATCGAAATGAATTTCATGTCCATTTCACTTAAAAAAAAAAACTATTCCATATGGGAATAAAAATATTTTGGTTTTGAGCGACTTTTTATGAAGATAATTTTAAGTCATCTATAAAATTTTCAACTATTTAGAACCAACAACCAATAACTATAAGTAAATTTAGTAATTCCCCCTATAACACGATGCCTTTATAACACGTTTTCATATTGCGCGATTTAAGATCCGTCGTATAACAAGTGTTTCGCCCCTATAACGCGGGGATTTCCCCACGTTATATTTCTTTACTGTGAAATTTATAAACGATTTAGTATATGCATCATTTTTATATAACTCGTTATACGGTGTCATCGAGCTCGTTATACGAGAACTGTGGTATAAAGCGTTTTCCTATAGCGTAGAACGAATCCACCGTGTTATAGGAGGGATTACTATATCTCCCCTTAAGTATCCTTAAGAAATAATTCTCTTCTATGCGTAAAAAAGCAAGGTCTTTCAAAAGAGGACAACGAATCTAAATATATGTTAAAATTATTTAATGCACATATGATTAATCATGCAGTGTTATTGATAAAGTAGATGTCCCAAATAACAGGTGGGTTTCACACTTACCATTATTTAAAATGCAATTTTACCGCGCAAAACATGATCATCGATTTGCGCTTAAGATAATTTTCTATTAGCTTTCAAGATCATATCCATGTAGGATTTTAAATTTAAGTGTCATAACATTTTCAATTACTTTTGTTCGATTGATATTGTAGCTTCTATCTCTGCCATGGCAGACGCATAGACATTTCTTTCGATCTCAATATTTCTTAATCTAAAGAAAAAAGAAACCTTCCGTTTGTGGTGAATATATTGAATAAACCCCCCAACAGTATGGGGTAAATTGAAAAATGTTTTTATCAAACAATTGCAACATGACCGCCGTTCGAGACAACAATAGAAGCCGCCCTTCTGGATAACAATTGAACATTTAAATCTTATGTTTTTCTGCTATGGTTTGAATATGAGATATGTGAAAATTTCCTATTTATGTAGCCACCGATTTTTTTTTTCCTTTACAAATTTTATTATCACCAGGAAGAGAGAGAGAATTGCTTTTAATTTTATTTTCAGTGTTGATTACGTTAATTAAATTTTGTTTGGAATAAGAAATAAGCAAACATAGTTTGAAGAAAATATGAATTGATGATATTTTTTTTATTTTTACACCATTTTACCTATTATTTTGACCACCTGTGCAAGTAATGACGACTGGTGTATTGAACTAAAATTAAATGACTACATTTTCTCTTATCACATCATAAATAGAGCGAAAGACTTCCTGATCGAAGCCACTTAGCATCGTAACGTTGTTTTTCATTTAAAACGCATTGTTCTGAATTGCACCTGCATATCACTAAAGGTGTTGATCACTAAATGGCTATTGTAATCTTTCTTTGTTAATTAAAATCCATGTAAAAACCAATAAATCATACAGAAAAGTATTTTCCTTGTTTTTGAAAAACAGTCATCAGATTTCTTTTTCATCACGTGTTTAAGCATTTTCTTATTTTTTTTTTGTGATATTTTTGAAAATGAAAATGAAAATGAAAATGAAAATCACGTTCTATGGAAATATTTTAAGATTAATTAATTTTTTTCTACTACTGCTCTTCAGTGTAGAGAAAATTCTTGCAAAAAACCTGTGGCCTATGATTGATTTATTGCCAATATTCTCCCCTTACAGTAGTTTTCACAAAGCATCGCAATTTTTACTAGCATCCATCATCCAGTTCCATTTACCAACAAAAGAAATTTTGTAATTTTAAACTTTTGCACTTTGAGAACATAAAATCCATTCATTGCTTCATTTAATTGCACCAAGTGTTGAACATAAACTAATGAAATGTAATCCTTCCATTTATCGGAGGATCCATAGCTCAGATAAGATTGAAACATTCTTTTGATGCATTTTTAGAAATGGTTTTATTATTTCGTGCTAGAAAAAATTTTTAACAACCCTTAAAGATTGCAATTCGATTTATCTTAAATTGAACTCATTAACTTTTTTTTATATTATTTACAGCAGCTCATACGCCTATACCAGGATATGTTCCAATAGGGTTGCGCTTTAAAGGTAAAGATCATAAGAAGCAAAAATATATTTCAAGTTTTTAATTAGCTCACTATTTAGCTGACTAATTTAAATTAAATTGAGACAAAGTGTGTTCCTAGCGTATCAGTTTCTTTGAACATCAATACACTTGTTCCAACGAGATTCTAATTTATCAATTCCATCCGTGAAGTGAAAATCTGGATAGGCTGCAAAATACGTTTCCACAGCGGTTATCACCTCATCATCATTCATTTGATGAAAAACACTTTTCACGCATGAAATTTTTCAGGTCTTAAAACAGATAGAAAGTGCTATGGGGACATATCTAGTGAATATTGTGAATGATCCAATAATTCCAACTTTAATTCATGAATTTTAACCATTCCAAATTTTAACCATTCAAAACGTGTCAAAATTCTCTTGTGACACGGAGCATAGTCCTGATGAAATAGAATTGTTTTCTTCTTCAAATCTGGTTTTTTTTTCACGCATTTTTTCCTTCTACAAACCAGCTGGTCTAAAAGGTTACAATAATATTCAAAATTAATTGTTTTACCAGTTTCCAAGTAATCCAAAAAAACAAAATTTCTTTCTGATGCTAACACCTTCTTGGTTGATTTCTGGACACGAACTTGTTTCTGAGCCG
>JXPE01066505.1:0-17233 GCA_001015215.1 Holcocephala fusca
TTCCCAATCGATTAATTTCAAGTAATGGTGAAATGATGACAAACTGGTCACTGGCCATCTAGATCTTGTGATCTAACTCCATTAGACTACTTTCTGTGGGGTTTTTTTTGAAAAGTAAAACCTATGTGCTACGTGAATAAGCCGACAACAATCCCAGAGTTGAAACAGAACATTCGGGACGAGATTACTGCACTCCATATGATAATATGTGAGCGAATTCTTTGAAAATTTTAATTTTCGTATAACAGCCTGTAGACGTTATCATGGTAGACATTTAAATGATGTCATTTTTCACATATAATTGCAATGAGCTCTATTTTCAATATAAATAATGTAAAATTAAATCATATAAAGTTTTGCATGTTTTATTTTAAAACAACATCTGGGTGTTACTTTTGAAAGATCGCTTATTATATTTAAAAGATTTCAACCAATAAATCCTTCATGAAAACCTCCTGCAATCTTTTAGAAAACGAAATAGTCCTGCAATTAAATAGTTTGGCTAACTTGTTCTCTTTCTAGATTTTAAAAATTTGATTTACAATTCATAGTGCTAATAGCCGATTATGTAAAAGGTTCCCTACTTCATATTTTAAAATGATCTAAATCACTTCACAATATGTTAAACTGATGAAACTTTAATAGTATAAATTTTACACCTCGATCACTTATGAATTTCATCTGTTTATTAAATCAAAATCAGGCATTGATATTCCATGATATGAAGTGAGTTATAACAAATTCATCAAAAATTTGGGAATAAAGATCCTCCTCTATAAGGAAAGAATTCATTTCCTGAATGCCGTCCAAGAATATAGTTTGAGTTTTATTTTTCATTTGAATCTGAGATGCGTTAAAGCGCTCTTATATTATCTTAATGAAAGAAGCAGCAGGTTGTAGGAGCTCCTAAAGACTGTTATGAGGAAATTGTGGGAGTAAATCATTTTTAACAGGCGGTAGTAAGCTAACTCGGTGTAGATTCCTTAAATTTTTAAGCTAACCTCGAACTTTTAATACAATGTCGAGTTTATTACAACTGAAAATTAAGAATTAAGGATTGCAGATTGTGGATTAAGTCACTATATAGTCATCACTATGATAAAAATAGCATTTAAAATCAAAAATGATTGGTAAGAAAGTTTTGATGTTTTTTTGTTACTTCAATTGAAATATTCATAGCTTGATTGTTCTTTGTACGATTTAAACAATTTTGGTACTAATTAAAAGCTAGTAAAGTTAGTAATCGTCGAAATTCACATTTTGATTCTTGATAAAAGAAAAGTTGGGTTTATATATTAAATTTTGTGAAATGAAGGTATATGATGGACCAAGAAAAACTGTATCTTCCAGAGCTTGGTCATAATGCGACAAAATCTCATAAAAACTTGTGTTTCGTCTTTGGGATCATCTAAAGTTAATATGCGTACTATCGAAAGATGATTTAAAAAATTTCGGTTAGGTTATATGAATCCAAGAGATGAACGATGATAACATTCTGAAGATTTTAGTGGATAATGAACTCCTATTGATTTTGCGAAAGATATTGAGGAAAGGTTCAACATAAGCCATATAATGATTCAAAATTACTTTAATAAGCCCTGTATTTCTCTACAAATAGTGCTTTGAAATTTCTCACAAATTAAGCAAAAAAAAAAAAAAATATGGCAGATCAAATTTTAATTTTTGATTCTCTGCCCTCTCGACAATAATATGAGCCATTCATAGATCGCATTATTTCTGGTGATGAAAAGTGGATTGTGCATCATGAGAATGTATTCAAAAAATGACCGAATGTAATGTAAAGCAGTTCATTTCCCGCTCTTGTAAAGCTCAATTTGCTCCAAAAAAAAAAAAAAATAAGCTAATTTTTTGCATTTGGTAGGAGTGTCTATCCATTGGGAATTGTTGCAACCAGATTAAACTGTCACATAAGACTTATATTACGATCATCTAATCTTACTGGATGGAAAAAAGTGTGAATCTCACCGATTACTGTATATCTGAAAGGATGTAGTTTTTCAACATGACAACGCAAGACATCATGTGGCTTTAACGAAAAAGCTTCAGACTCTTCGATTTATCACATCTATCATACTCATCTGATTTGACTTCATGTGACTACTTCTTCTTTCTCTCGATTCATAATTTTTTCAAGGGGACAAATTTAAAAATTTTCAGGATTTTAAAAAGACATCGATAGATTTCCTGGCCTCTAAAGAAAGGATCTCTTTTCAAGTGATATAAATGATTTTGTTAACAGCAGTATTCATCTTTGTGAAAATTATTTAAAATCGTTTTGTGCTCAATGTTTAATCCTTTAGCAATATCATGTCTGCTTATATGCCGAACTTGTTAAAATTATTTCAAGATTTAGTTCAATTGTTTCAACGATTAGTCAAAAGGAGTGAGATGAATCTTTAATATCAAAATTTTCAGGACGAAGATAAGCAAACCACAGGTCTGATATTTTTTTTTAGTGACAGCATTGACTATGTAAAGTAGACAACATTTTTCAGCAGCCTTCGATGCATTCTTACCTTTTCTATACTAGAAAATCAAAATATGATGAAAATGTTTAGAATTTTCATGCATTTTTAAACGTACGTAAATAACTTTTCACAGAATAATGTGATTTTAATAATTTCTTCTAACAAAATGAAGCTTATAGTGTTAGCTTTCAAACAAGCTATAGTATTGCCTGATGCGACTTATATTACCAGAGATATTCTATTTTAATGCCATCTATAGGTAATTTGTTACCGAACTTTTTCTCCCATTTATTACTTTTCTTGATTTCGGGATAAATTAGCCAAGGTTTAACACAATTTTTTAATTTATTTTCAGGAGAGTCTTAGATAGGATTAAGAAATAAAATTTAAAGCTTATGTAATCTTCCTAATATTTATTGTAAGAATTTTTAAGATATTGCGTTATCAGTCAATTAAGACGGGCGATTTTTTCAGATTAATTTATGAGAAACACTTTCTTCACTTCCCAAGTATCATTCAAGTAATTGATTTTCGTAAAACTTCATCCTGACAATAGCAACTATTTTTCATACTTTCAGCTTATGATACTAGTAATTTTTAAAATATTGATAAGCTCATACTCGGATGTACAAAAGAAGTTAATAATTTTTTTTACTATTCTGCCGATTTGTACTAAAACCAATCAAGTTGCTTACAAACTCAGGTGTTAAACTACGAATTCATGGTAATTATCTTCTTTTGTTGCTTTCAATTAGTAAATTAGATCCACTTTTAGTAAGTTATGACACCAATTAATGCAATCGAACTCTAATATCTTTGTATTTTTTGATGATTTTAACATACCAGAGGTTAAAAGACAATACAAAAAATTAAGGTAGAAACGAATTTTAGCAGTAAAGTGCGATTACCTCAAGATTACCTCAAATCACGTGAACATTCTCATTCTCTTCTTTCACAGGTATTTAAATGAAATTTAATACAAAATTTGTCACACTCTTCCAATTTCAGTAGATTTTCAAATATGTTGCTTAATAGTAATGCGAAAATTTTATAAGTCGACATTTTTACACTTTTTGTAAAAATTTTAGCTTANTCAAATCACGTGAACATTTTCTTCTTTCACAGGTATTTAAATGAAATTTAATACAAAATTTGTCACACTCTTCCAATTTCAGTAGATTTACAAAAATGTTGCTTAATAGTAATGCGAAAATTTTTCAACATAAGCAATTTACCTTTTTAATTGCATACAAAAATTGCAACTATTAAATTCAGGAGCGATTAAGCGGCCTTTTTGATTTTAAGCCTTGGATATTTTATAAGTCGACATTTTTACACTTTTTGTNTCAAATATGTTGCTTAATAGTAATGCGAAAATTTTATAAGTCGACATTTTTACACTTTTTGTAAAAATTTTAGCTTANAGTGCGATTACCTCAAGATTACCTCAAATCACGTGAACATTCTCATTCTCTTCTTTCACAGGTATTTAAATGAAATTTAATACAAAATTTGTCACACTCTTCCAATTTCAGTAGATTTTCAAATATGTTGCTTAATAGTAATGCGAAAATTTTATAAGTCGACATTTTTACACTTTTTGTAAAAATTTTAGCTTAAATGACAATAAATTGGTTTATTAAATTCAATGGAATGATTTCATAGAAAAGATAATGTAAGATTTTTTATTAATTGGGGTAATCTCCTTTCACATTCTTGAAGCTTGTTAAAAATTTTTTTTCAGCTCAAATCTCATTGAAATCGCTTGTTCTTCGAGTTAAAACTTTAAACAATCCATTGAATTTTTCAAAGGGCTAGATTTTGATTAGGAGCTCCACTAAGCTATTAAGTGCACAGCACCTTTTTTCTCATCAGTCATCTTAAATGCTCCCCGAGCAATGCCTTTTTGTATTTTAAAAACAAACTGATAAGTCCAATTTGATTTTATTTCACTTACATCACTAGAAACTGTCCTACTTTCATCGTGAAACAATTTGATTTCAATTTTAATCCAAACCTCTTAAAATCTCCTTCTTTAACCCACAGTAGGTTAAAAATTATTATCAGAAATAGTCCTCTCTTATCCTGTCTAACATTAAAACTTACAATATTTTAGTCCGTTGTTATATTTTGACTGGACTGGATGATTTGTACAATCAGTCAATTGGATTTCTTCGAATGTTTCCATGTAAAAAATTTTTACAAAAACGTTTAGTTTACGAATTCATGTTTTAGAATTTTTTGGTTTGACTACATTGAAAGAAAAATGATATGGTTTTTATATATTTTTCGAACAATCAATCTATGAAGGCTTTCAATACCATTATTTTGAATTGATCCTCAAATTGATATTCAGAAGAATAAAACTCGGCAAAAATGATATTAAGACTATCAATAGTTGCCTTCTTTTTACGCGATAAGTTTATGAATGTGGTAAGTTTTGTTNTACGACTACGCCTTCTTTTTACGCGATAAGTTTATGAATGTGGTAAGTTTTGTTTTTAAATTTCTTATACAGCTGAAATCCTTAATACAATTTCTCAATATTTTATAAGAGGCAACCATATTCGATTAACATCTTTTGATTATTAACGCAAATTACTTTTCCTCGTATAGAATTTATCCAAGAATAAGTAAAGAAACCTTCACATTTGATTGGGATAGGAATAGTGTAAAGTGTGTTGCTAAGCCTAAATCGAAATAGTTTTATAAATAAAATATTAAGGAAATATCTCTAATACTTTTAAATAGACTCACTTCTGTGTATTGCCGGTGAGGCTTAAATTTCTAATCTAACTAAAATCGATTTTCAGTAAATAAAATTATGATAAGGTGGGTGATTTATAGACTTTTGTTTTGGTTTTTATAGTTTTTGAGCTCGAAAAGTTCGTGAAAAGAAATTTTCGAATATAGGAAAGATGGTTTACAAAATTTTTATCAGAAAGCCAATGATGTTCGGACATATTTTATTGAGAAGAAGTCTTTAAGCACAAAATTTATTAGACAAAAACTCTGTCTTGAAGAAAATCCATGAATTGTACTAAAATGAAAATAGACTGTGCTCTTGATGGAATCATATCAGTTTAGTATAGCAATGAAATACTTAAGGAAAGTGATTCAATTCATTTTGATTGCTATTATATAAAAATTTTTGAACAGAGAACTTGATTATAAGGCAATAGAAACGATGTAATATTTGATCAGGACATCGCTGTTATCATGTGATAATAATAATACTATCTGAAAATTTTTAAAGCTAAGATAAAAATTTCTCCATAATTCGGCCTATATATTTTCTTGGTATTGAAACATCAGACAACCATCTTTTCAAATCGGAACAAAGTCTTCTTAAGGAAATGTTATTTTGTAGGTTGAAAAATTGCAGTGAAAAACCTTCAAAATCAGAAACTATTCTTTTAGGGAATCGGGTAAACTATCAGAATTTTGATAGATGACTTTAACTAAAGATAAACTTTTAAATAAAAAAATAAATTGGTCTTCTTAAACAAAACAACACGGTTTTATTTTACACATATTGAATCCAAAAGTTATAAATAACAATAATTTTTTCATTAAAGATCCCAGGGAAGCAAATTATTCTTCTTACAAGGGAAAAAAATAAGAAATAATCTACTAGTAGATCACCTATACAAAATATTTAAAAAGATAAAAATATTGATCTAAAGAAATATCATGTTTGGTTTGTAAACTCCAGAATCAGAAGAATCAGACTCAGAAGTTAGATCAGTTGGAATTGCAACTTACTTTGATCTCCAAGTTTTATTTAAATTTGCATTTAAAAAAAGAGTTATATCGGATATCATAAGACCACAAGACAAAAATTATTTACATATATTATTCATTTCTTCAATATCGAATTGTACTTAGTATGATTTCAATTTTGATAAAAAAGACAATATGCCTTCTACTATGGATGAGACTTGAGTCTTATCACCATAATCCTGAATCAAAACCAGAGGATAAAGAGTAGTGTGAACCTAGTTCTTCGTCTCCGAAACGAGTTCTTGTCTATTAATCAGCCAAGAAGGTGTTAGCATCAATTTTTTGGGATGCGAAAGGAATTTTGTTTGTGGATTACTTGCACACTAGTAAAACAATAAATTCTGAATGTTATTGTAACCTTTTAGACCAACTGAAGGAAAAAATCTGTGAAAAAAGACCAGGTTTACAGAAGAAAACAATTCTTTTTCATCAGGACAATGCACCATGTTACAACAGCATTTTGGCAATGGCTAAAATCTATGAATTTAAGTGCAATTTGTTGGAGCATTCATCGTATTTTCTAGACTTTGTCCCTAGCGACTTCCTTTCTAACCATCCATCCATCCAGGCTTAACAAAATTCATGCGTGGAAAACGTTTTACATCAAATGTCATAATACTTGTGAAAGAGTATTTTGCAGTCCGTCCAAATTTTCACTTCAGGGATGGAATTCATAAATTGGAATTTAGATGGAACAAGTGTATAAGATGTTCAGAGAGACTATATTGAATAATAAAGTGAAAGTGTATTTCAAACCATAAAATTGTGTTTTTCTCATCGAAATCGCAATCGAACCACAAGACTTATTGAACAACCTAGTAAAAGATGTTAAACCATTCACGTCTTATTGAATAACCTCGTATTTGAAATTCTTAAAATGATATTGAAATTGTTTTTTAATCCTTTATTTCTTAAGATAAGATCATCACATTAATAATTTCTAAGAATCTGTTTGTAATGCTTTCACCAGTTTTAAATAGAATATTTTCTAGTTTTGTTAAACTTTTGGAAGGAAAGAATATTCCCTTTAGATAATTTTTGATTAAATTTGTAATTCAAAATTTTTAATTGATTTAATGTTAAAATTATTAAGCCTTCCTCTTTTACACACTAAAGCTTTTGTTGAATTGCTTTAATGAAAAGTGATATAATTTGCAATGTGCTCTTCTGCAAGTTTTTATATTTTTCTAAATTTCATAGTGTTTTTGTGATATAAATTTGTGATTAATCCTAAATTCTTCTGGTTTTTAAAATTTATTTAGAATTGTCAGAATGTTTAGTTTCTCTTTTTGATTGTAGTGAAAAGTTGAATAGATTTTTAAATTTAAGTACTTCTAATGTTAATTAATGTTTGGATTCACGAATTTATAATTTTTAGTGAGAAAATACAACATAAATTCTACAGGAATATGAAAACATTTTAAACGATGTAATTAAAGATTAGATGAAACATTCAATACTAAGGTCTTACAAAAAATATTAGAACTTACGAGATTTTAATATACAAAACAGAAAACTGCATTTTGAATAGGAAGCCTATTGTTTTTCTTTACTACAAAACTTTAAATAATTTTCTTGTATAGGTTTTCTTCAATACAATTGAAAAACTATTTAAATCCAATAATTTTAAAATCAACTCGCCAATCTCGGCTTAAATATGACCTGATTTTTTAGCTTAAACATCAAAAAAATTAAATTTTAATATTGAAAATTTTAAAATTTAATTATAATTTTTGCATATATTCAGGCGTTCGAACAGCTTTTTTTTTCCTTGACTATGAAATTGAGATTTACAAAAAGGATTTCATATTAATCCTTGTTAAAATGTTAAATTAGGATATTAAAAGGAAAATTTCAAGAGAGCTTACAGACCCTTTCTCTTTATCTGAATCTAATCCTGCAAAAGTTATAAGATAATAGCCAAAGTTCCATCAATTTAAAGTACTTGGCATTTACAATTTCTTTTTCATGATAGTCAGTCAGCTCTTTTCAGTATTGTGAAAACTTGTGTTTTTTCATTATTTCTCCATCTAGGACTACTACTATTAGATAGTTTCCTGTTGTTTACATGTTTTTACACATTTCAATCTACTAAAATTAAAAAAAAAGTTTTAGAACACCTTATGTTTTCGTGCGGACATTAAAAGATCTGTTCAAGAAGCTTCAACTTACATTAACGTAAAGCAATAGCACTTGTACAGGACTATCATTTTCAGGAATAATTCAAAAAATTAAAAAAAAAAAACCTTAAGTTAATTTGAATAAACCTTTTACAATATTAAACACCAAAATTGAATAGCTAGGTTTTAACTTGTTCAAGAAAAAATCTTAAACGAAACTTGGGATGAATCTCAGTTTGGGAAAAAAGAAATCCATCATATTTCATAAAGTATTGGTCAAACAACTTCAGACTTGTACTCGATTGAAAAGAAGGAACATACCATACTGAAAAAAGTCTTTTAATTTTTTGATTGGTAGATCCAGTTGTGATTTATAGGGTGGAAAAGATGAAAATTAAAAAAAAAGAAAATTTAGTATAAAAGGGAAAATGAGGCTAAAATTGTGAATAGTGTTTATAGTCTCGAAACGATTCCAACCCAATTAAGTGGAATTTTGGCCTCGTAGATTCCATTTTCCTGATGTTTTCGATGTTAAAAATATATCTTCCAAAAGTAGGTAAAAATCGACATCAAAAAAGTTTTAAACTATTAGCTTAAAATTGCATTCAAAAAGAAGTTCCGATGTTTAGGTTTTATATGAATTAATGCAAAAAACCATAATGGATCGAATTTCTATCATCGAAAAATTAGCGAAAGAAAACAATATTGGCTTATTTCTCAAACGAATAATGACTAGAGATGAAAAACAATAGGTCACATATGATAATGTTGTGCGAAAACGATTGCGATAAAAGTGCTGTAAAGTGACTCAAACGATGGACAAATTAGGACCAACGACAAGGAAGGTTCAAGAAACTATCTACTATGAGCTGCTTCTATATGGCCAAACATTAAATTCGGACCTAAACTGTTATTAATTAAACCATTTGAAACTAGAGATTAATCAGGTGCGGCCAGAATAGGAATAGGAGAGATATTGTATTCCATCAGGATAACGCTAAACAACACACGTCTAATGGTATTTGCCACAAATTCCAACACCTTGGTTGTGAAGTTTTGATGTATCTACCTTATAGTGTGGATCTGGCAAAAATCGATTACCATTTTTTTTTTATCATGGCAAAGTAGTTTCTTTAGTGATAAGAAATTGGCATCATGAGAGAAAATTATGAAAATCATTTAGTTAAGGTTTTCGCCAATGAGAGAATCAAAGATTCTATAAGAGAGGCGCTATGAAATTACGATAAAAATGGAAACGAAAAGTTGTATATTTGACTCAAAATTGGACAATAAAAACCATGTCTTGGATGGAATAAACACAAAAATAACAATGAACTGATTTCTTTTCCCCTAAAATTGTTTTAACCCTAAAATCTACAATTTTTGTAGCACCTACAAGATAAGTTAGAATTAGCAATGTTAAATGCACACATATTAAAGGTTACTTAAAGGTAGAAATTAAGAGCGCTAACACTTAACAGACGGATTGATCTTGCTTTATTTTCCTCAGTTATCTGGCAGTTTTACAAGATTTTAACAATCAAAACCTTTACTAGATTTCAAAAATCCACTTTTCATTAACTTGCTGAACTCAAACCTGTCTACATGGTTTGGATAACAACTAAATTTATAAAAAAAAGGAATAAAAATGAATGAATGTAAAATTGAAGGAGGAAGTTCCTTCAAGCTCATGGATTAAGGAGCTTCATAGATTAGTGTTATTAAGCTTAGGAGAAAAGGACGAGATATACCTTTTTTTTTAAAGAAATTAAGTAAAAAGTATCGCTCTAAAGCTTTGTATTTTTTTTAAAGTAGCAAGAAAAATCCCCAGTGGGTATAAAAAGAAGCAACTGATATAGCGTTATCAAAATTTAATAAAAACCATAAATCTATGTGGTCTACATCGCGAGGTTTGAATGGAAATACCATAAATTTCTGTAACCCATTTGTTAAGTGTTAAAAAAGTATTTAAACTTAAAAAACGATAATATTCGAAAATATTAATGAATATTAGCGCAATACAAGATTTTTCATTGATTACTTTTATCATGAATTAAACGAATATTGCCAACTATTGGTAATAGTAAATAGCAGTGGATCTAGATGGCTACCTTGTGGTTTTTCGTAGATAAAGTACATAATTTGATGAATAAAACAAAATTAAACCTGACATAATCGATAGTTTTGTTTAAGTAGTAAATTCAATCAAAAACCCATGCAAGATTGTTTGAAGCACGCAAATGATGAGAGCAAGGAATCATTGAAATAGTAAACAACTTAAGATATTCACTTTAATAATTTCTTCGAGAATGACATATGAAAATAAAAAAATAGCTAAATTAAGAGCGCAGAAATGTCAAACAATTTACTAGTGGAGTTGAAATTCGGATAAATAATGGTTATATCATTGTAAATGATGCATCCTTACTAGTCCAGCAAAGATTTGGAAAGGTATATCAGCAACGCATAGGAAAATTAAAACCGTGATTAAAAATCAAAGATATATAAGTGTTTCGTTTAAATTACAATAAAATGTTAAAACAGCTAAAAAAGTAAAATTTAATCTAAAGATGTTCAATATTTTAAAGTTTAAATGTTTTTGTGTAGAACTCCTCTTATTCCAAGGATTAACTTTTATTAAAATGAATTTAACTTTAAATGAAGCATTTGATATTTTACCAATCTTGACATAAGTTTTTGAATCGAAAAAAGTTTTTAACTTTGCAAATGATGACTAGCCCTTACAGTGTCCTAGAAAAATGGTTAGAATATCCTTTTTCTGAGGAGTTAAAATTCAAAAATATGATATGAGTCTGTTGAGAATGCAAGGCGTTACACTTTTAAAACTGCCTTTTCTACTAATTATTTGAAGGTTATAACCTTTAGTTTTAGATCAATCCTTGAAAATTATGTTTTATATCAATTCTACTATAAACTTTCCAAACTGCGAACACATTGAAGGTACCACGCTAACCTTTAAATGTAAGTTAATTCTCGTTGTATAAACTCATTTTGTGTAATTCGCAAATAAAAATGTGAGTAAATCTGTTTTTCATTTATTTTGTGGTATTTCTCAATCACACCAAAATCTGAAAACAAATTATGTAATTAGTTTTTGATAAGATAACGAAAATGTTTCAAGATCCCAAACAGCAGACAAGAAATATGATTGTAAATGAATATGTAAAGAAATAATCCACCTCTATGGTTTTGAGTAACTGATACTTACTTAAGAATTCATAAATTCACAAAAAAATTCTTTTGAATAAAACTATTATTAAATTTCATATTTGTTTCAAAGAGGATGCCTAAAAAGAGTAACAGCATAAGGTAACTTATATTGGGTCTAAGAAAAGTGGTTTTTAAGGATTAGTGGTGAATAAGAATGAACATTTCGTTAAAAGTTCTAAGACTTACGACAAAATGATGTGGTTAGAAGAAAATTTCTTGGTGTTTCAAAAAAATGAATATTATAAAAAGTATTTCATCAAGACAAAACGCTTGTACACTCATCGAAAATTATTCAGGTAACAAATGGTTGTGGACGACAATTTGATTTTTTTACTCACTCTCTTCTCGTTTACGTTTTGAACAGAAAAGCTTTTTTGCGGAGTGTTTATCGTCTTCAAGGTTTTCACGACCATCACAAAATCTAGTAAACCAGCGGAATACTTGTACACGGAATAGAGACTGGTAATCGTAATTGTTTTTCATCGATTTATATGTTTCTTGAGCAGTTTTATCCAATTTAAAAGAAAACTTGATATTCACTCTTTCCTCCATAACGACAAACTGACGCATTGGACGTTTGGCTATAATATCGTAACTGTTGACAGAACAATTGGAGGGCTACGAAATTCAATTTGAAGATATCTTAGATGAAAGATGTGCCTACAAATTTCAGTGGATGAATTAAATATGGCGCTAGAACCAGATGTTACTTTAAACCAGTCTCATCGGAAATGGGACAGACTGTGTGCAGACATATCGTTCGATGAATGGAAGATATACTGCTGTAGAATTTCCACGTATATTTTGGCGCTAAAGAGCTCATTAACAATTCTAAGTGTTTCATAGGTGAAAATTAATTCAGGGTTATATTTTTCGTAAGATAGAAAACCTTGAAACATGCCTACCTTTTTATATTCGGTAAAAGTTGGAATATACCGGATAATCAAAACAGAACGGAAATTTTGAATTTTGAATTTCAAATTCCCGCGCTTATCCAATTGGTACATATTTTTTCTTCTCAAGGTTGGCAATACTGTTACAGTTTCATCCTGTCAAATTTTGACACATATGGAACGACTAGTATTCAATTGGCGTCTATACGAAGAAGTCGAGAAATACTTGTGTGATGATTTTTGTAATGGATCAAAAATTTTATTAGAATCAAGTGCTTGGCTCAAATTTCCTGTTGCAAATGGAATATCGTCTGCCGAATCGTTAAAAATGTTGCAAAAAGGCTTTGGTGATTTGTTTATGTCGAAAATACGAGCATATGAATGGCATAAAAGACATGGTCATGGCCGTCTAAGCTTGGATCATGATAAGATCCCTGGACGCCCAATAACCTCTGTTACTGAAGAACATATTGAATCAGCGTAGTAAATCGTGTTAGAAAATCATTGTATATCGATCAGAGAGATTACTTTGTTGTTGAGCATCTCATATTGATCATCCAAATACATTTTTACTGAAGGTTTTGGGTATGAAACGCGTCGCTTCTCGGCTGGTGCCAAAAACACTGAGTTTGATTCAAAAACAACATCATGTAGATGTGGCCAAAGGGATGATTTCCAACGCAGATAGAGATTCCACATTCATCGAACGCATCATAATTGGTGACTGGGCTTGGACTTACGAATATTTTATGCCGACCCAACAACAATCACCTAATTGGTGCTTTGAATATGAGCCAAAACAGAAGAGAGAGTGTCAAAGTCGGTTCAAAATCAAGGTTTAGTTAACTGTTGTGTACCACGAACTCCTTTCGGAAAGTCAAAACGTCAATAAAGAATATTATTTAGTCGTTATTCGTCGTTTGGGTGAAGCCATTCACAAGAAAAGACAAGATTTATGGAAGGATAATTCACAGATTTTACACCACGATAATGCTCTGTATCACACAGCGTTGATTTATTCCAGAATTTTTGGCCAAAAATTCAATAAATGTTATCATCCAAGCACCATATTCTCCAGATATGGTCCCGTGTGATTTTTTCCTATTTTCCAAACTCAAATTGCCATTGCGGGGAACCCGTTTTGATACCATAGAGGCTATAAAAGAAAATTCGTTGTGTGAGCTGAAGGTCATTCCATTGAGGGCCTGTAAAAATTGTATGGAAAATTGGATCAATCGTTGGGATGTATGAATTCCCGCAGTAGGAGAGTATTTTGAAGGGGTTTTGTATTCAAATTCCTGTTCTTTTTTTATCATAAGGTATAATATTAGGGGTGTCCTCTTATGATGCATGTATAGCTCAGCCTGAAATTAATCGAAAATTAGGAAATAATAGTTAGGATTAAAATTTGAGTTCTATAGGTATTGATTAATATTCTGCCTAAATACGTCCAATCTGCAATTGGTATGAAAAACATCAGATGACAAACTGCTCCTGTTTTAAGGGAGAATAACATTTAAAATTAGATGTAGGGTATTGAGGAGATGCTTGTCAATATACGAAAGATATTTGCCAGCTGCAGGCAATAGTGCTCTACTATTGCCTATAATTAAAAATAATAATTTATTCTGCGGGAATAGAAGTATATCATATCTGAAATACTTTCTAAATTTATTGCATATAACAAAAAAATAGCAATCAATCAACGAACTGAACTAATAATCGATTCAAGTGAGATAAAAATGTCAATGATTAAAAGAAAACCGCCAAAAAAAACTAAAAATATTGATGTACTAAACTGCCTCATAAAAATAATATTGAGAAACGTTTCCTATTGGTTTCTAAGCTCTTATTATTGACAATTTTTAAACTATGTCTTACTTTTATTTTTATTGTGTTGTGAAATCAATCAATCAATTAATAAAAGACTGCTGGCATTAATATAAAATTTTTTAATCGAGACCATAAAATAAAGAAGTATGACACATTTCTGTCTACATTCTCATTCCTTGACAATAATTTTGTCTTTACAATAAGATCGAATTGTAATCAAGAAAGAAGGTAAATGTTTATGGAACCTTGATATGAAAAACCATCAAGCTGAGCTGCTAAAACAAAAAGGTAAAGCCATTGAATCAAAAGAAAAATTAGTTAATTCAAATTGTTATCACCTGAGAGAATTTAATTCGGAGAACTATAATTGATTATGTTAAGTCATGCTTTACTATTAGGCCTAGTTTAAATTTGGACTTGAAGGTAATTCATCAAAATACAATCGATACTAAAAAAAAAAGAATAATGGAAATGACTAAAAAGGTAGCAATGTGACATATTTAATCATTTAATCTAATCAATTTCTTTTTAGAAGTAATGTTCTGCAGGGGAGGATATTTGGGGCTGAATATCGTAGCACATTTAAGATATCGAAAAAGGTAAGAAGAGATAGACTTAGATTAAATCTCAGAAATGTTAGAAATACGTGAATCCTAGTAGTGGACGGTAAAGGAAAAACGATTCCAAATTTAATTTCTACAAGAAAAACGTAATGGATATGTTTTTGCTTAGAATACAAGCTGGTATGTGGTACACTTCACTTTTTTAATCCAAAAATCAAGGAAAAAACTTTCTTTTATTCCAGTAAAATAACCTGGAATTGAATTTACCATCACAATTTAAATGCATTTACAGAAAAAAATGTACAGATTTAGAAAATAGGGAAAATAAATTCTGTTAGGGATCAAAAATCAGACCCTTAACAAATATTCCATTATGAGAGACCCAAAAGTCCCTTATGTGCGTCCAAATATATTGCACTAATCCATTCAAAAATAAATTGATCTAATTTGAGTTATTTTCCTTCTTGCAAGCTAACATCGGGGAAAACATACATTTTTCTTCAGGTGTCTCGCAGCAAAAGAGTGATATGATTTAACTTCAGGATCTTTAGAATATTCTCTTATTTTATCTTATAAAAGCGTCTTAATATGCTTATAAGTTTATTAATTTAATTGATGCTTAGAATTCTGATTTACAATCAATTTCAATTTTAACCCAGTTTCTAAATCTTCCCTGATGTCTCTGGTAACTAATGTATGAGCGATCCTATTTCTAGTTGCATAATATACACGGATCAATATCAGAGTAATTTCATTTTGATTTCCTGAAAGACCTGAATGCATCCTGTAATTGTCACCTAGAATCCTAACCATTACAACACCATTGTGCGCTTTTCTGGCCACCTGAATATTAAGACAGAAAGCAATCCATTTGTCTCTAACGTGTATTTAATTTTACAAAACTTGACTCCAACATCGTTTATTACAGTCTCACGTTGAAAATCACATTACTAGCTTTCTAACCGTTCTCTGATATTTTCGAGTAATCTCAGCCTTTCGCACCATTTCCAATATTCACAGCGAGTATGTCCTTTAGATTCAATATAATAATAATTGTAACTAATAGTACACCTCTGAATCGATTTACTTCTCTCAATATTATTTTGGACCTTAGAAATATTCTTTCCTCTGAATTTTTCATAGAGCAATCCGAACAATTTCCTTCCAGTTATCTTTACAATCTTTTGTTGGGAGATAATCACTTTCTTATCATCCACATACCATTTATGCACAGACATATGGCTGAATATAAAGATGTGGTTTGCAGAAGAGAGATATATGAAATAGTGTAAATTATCAAAGATGATGCACCTAGTTACATAACCTTTGGCCATTTTTCGTCATACAATTTCCACATGTGATTTCTTTGATTTCATGATGCATTGTTAATAGGCCGTACTACTACTATTTTTAGAAAGAGTCTTCAAGTCAGTAGTAGTACCTCATCTTATTAAGAAATAAAATTCTATTAAAAATTATGTAATTAGCTTGTTATCCCTCTTAGATTAGATGTACAATATTTATAGACTGTTCAAAATTCAATCAACAATGAATTTTTATCATTCACAGACATTCCCAGAAAAATTCAGGAAGAAATAAAAAATATTTTATAAGGAAACTAACTTTAGTTGTCCTCAACTATTGATAGGTTTTTGAAACCAAGAGCTATGAAATAAATCAGTTTTAGAAGAGAATTTAAAGTAATTTGAAGATCAACTAGTGTCGCTGCCTAAATATGAGCTAAAAAACTCTTCACTATTTTAGCATGAATCAATTGATATAAAATTACTGATAATAAAGCTAAAAATAAAACCTCGAAGATAAAATAATGGTCACCCAAAAGATATCACATTTCTAATAATACCACAGTCATCGAAAATATATATATGTCCCTGAATGTTTCAAATCAGCACAAATAATTATGCTGAAAATCTGTTAAGGTAGATAAAGAAGTAACCTCATATAAGCCGATATCATTGGTTCCAACAATATCCAAACTGTTTGAGAACCTGCTTCTGAAAAGACTCAAACCCAATCAATAGATATCCTAGATTTTTCAGTTTGGATTTAGAAGTAAGCACTCAACAATCAATCAAATTCATTGAGTTACTACAGTCATCGAAAAAGCCTTTGAAGAAAAGAAATATTGTTGAGGGCTATTCCTTGATGCACCACAGGCATTTGACAGAGTGTGGCATGAAGGATTAATATTTAAAATAAGCAAAATTGTACCACAAAATTATTGTCAACTTCTCGAATCATACTTTTATCTAATAGGAAATTTAGAGTAATACAGCGAGAGGAATCACATTCCAACTTCT
>JXPE01066531.1:0-13860 GCA_001015215.1 Holcocephala fusca
AATAAAAGTGGAATGGAATACGATGACTCTTCTCAATTTCTATGATTTTAAAATACGACGAAACGCGAAGGTATTTCTCAATTTTTGCTTCATTTTCTATTTGTTAGCAATGAGTTAATGTACTAGAAAATGCATATAAAGATAAAATTTCAGAGTGATGATTTTTTCAACTAGAACGTGGTACTATTCAAGCATTAAACAAGAAGAGAGCACCTGGGAGTGATCAATTGATTCTAGAAACACTTTTTTTTATAAATCCGAAAATTGTGAGGTTCTCTACTTTTTGAACTCTTAAACAAAAAAATCATGNATATAGATAAAATTTCAGAGTGATGATTTTTTCAACTAGAACGTGGTACTATTCAAGCATTAAACAAGAAGAGAGCACCTGGGAGTGATCAATTGATTCTAGAAACACTTTTTTTTATAAATCCGAAAATTGTGAGGTTCTCTACTTTTTGAACTCTTAAACAAAAAAATCATGGAAGCTACTATAAGTTTTTAATTTTGATAAATTAAAATGTTGTTGTCTAGAACGATTTTTCATCTAATAATTATCTTCTTTGAAATACGAGTATATCATCAGTTTTTTCACAAAGATTTTGATTCGATTTTCATTTAAGATAGAAAATCGTTATACTTTCTCAGCTACAATAAAAATTATAGATTTAACTTTTTAGCTTGCTACTAAAGGTAATTAAAAGAGTCCTTAAATTTTGTTATGTTTTCTATTTCCTTCTCTTAACTTGGTATTATGAGATCCCTCTTTTCTAATTTTCCTTTACACATATAGAAAGGATAGAAAGTCTGGCCGCGAGTTAAAATTCAAAGTTAAATTTTGAAAAGTTCTCAAAGACCATTTAATCTGATTATCACTTTTTGGCCTAAGACAATTGGATAATCGAATTTTGTCCAATAATCCACTGGGCTTTAGAGTGTGTTATCCAACTTAACTAGGAATGAAACACGAATGGTGAATATAAATGGGGACAGGTGTATGTAAATAAGTTCTAAAAGTTTATTGTGCATTCGTTTCCTCGTAAGAAGGAAATAAATGAGAATCTAAAATAACATAAAACTTAGGGTTACTTGGAATTTATCTGAAAGTGAAAGTTAGAAAATGCCCTTAAGAAAAAAGGGGTCATTTACATAAAAGCTTAATCTTCCCCGGTTTGGTTCTCAATAGAATGCTTGTATTTGTGTGAAAGGTCAATTGTATGGCTGTTTTGAATTTCTTTTCTATTCTAAGAATGGTTTTAAAATTAAATCTTTTGCTAAAACATCAAAAAAAAATACTATTTAGTGAATTTGCTGATTAATCTCACTGCCAATTAAAATCTATAAGGTTTGAAAATATTCAACTATAAACAATCGATTGATAAGACTTAGACATCAAAAAGGTAATTTCTGTACGTCTGACTACGGTCAAGTTATCAATAAAATTTCAACTTATATAATTTACATAATTAGCGCACAATGCCCATTCATTAAATAAAATTAGTGAAACAAGCTAATTAGTCCGAAGTTAGTGGATACTATTAGATGTACAACTTTGTTTCCGCCGTTTTTTTTTGTAGTGGTCGACATAAATCGATCATACACTGGTCATGCAATAAATTTGAATCAGAGTTCCATCATAATCTCAAAGAAACATTGGTTGATTCATGTTTTCATGAAAAAAATTATTTTCGATTGAAAATGTCAGTTTGCGAGCTAAATTTTCTCATCATTTGCGGTAAGTTTTAATTTTTTGCTTTAATATGAAGAAATCTGCGAATGAGGCTTATCAAATACTCTCAAATATTTGTGATGAGGTAGCTATTAGTGAGAAAAGTGATAGTTGCAATACTTTAAGACGTATCAAAGACAACCAGAGTGCGGTGAAAGAGAGAAGATTTTCGAAGATGCAGAATTGAAGGCATTACTTGATAAAGGCTCGTTTCAAAGTTAAGAAGAATTGGCACAATCATTGGTGGTGGCTCAACAAGGAATTTCAAAACGCCTCAAAGCCACAGAAATAATTTAGAAGCAAGGAAATTGGATGCCATACATGTTGAAACCGAAATATGTTGAGAATTATATTTGTTTGCTTGTGAGCAGTGACTTGAAAGGCAAAGAAGGAAGGAATTTCTATATAACATTTTACCTGGGGATGAAAAATTTGTTCACTACGATAATCCCAAGCACAAAAAATCATAAGGATTTTTCAGTCATGATTCCACATTAACGACAAAACTAAATATTTACGGCTCAAATCTTATGCTTTGTGTTTTGTGAGATCAATTCGGTATAGTTCATTATAAGTTTCTAGAACCGAGTAAAACAATCACAGACGGTCAATACTGAACGCAATTAATGTATTTGAGTCGAGTATTGAAAGACAACGAGAGACACGATAAAGTGATCTTGCAGCATGATAATGTTCGACGTCATGTTGCGAAAATGGTTAAGATATATGTGAAAACGTTCAAATGAGAAATTTAATCCCACCACTTCCTCTGATCTATTACTTATTCCCATCAATGGTACACTGCTAAACTGATCAAAGCTCTCGGTTTTATGAAGATTATCGTATTAATTCGTAAATCGTTTCAAAAGATGATCAGTTTTTTCAACGCGGAATGCGCACGTTACTCCAAAGATGGGAGATGGGAGTAGTGACCAGCGATGGACAATATTTTGAATTAAGAATGTGTAGTCATTTTTTTAAAATAATGCCTCGAGTTTCATAAGAAAGACGGCGGAAATAAAGTTTTACACTTAGGCTTATAAAGCGTAGAAGGTTTNCAACGCGGAATGCGCACGTTACTCCAAAGATGGGAGATGGGAGTAGTGACCAGCGATGGACAATATTTTGAATTAAGAATGTGTAGTCATTTTTTTTAAAATAATGCCTCGAGTTTCATAAGAAAGGCGGCGGAAATAAAGTTGTACACTTAGGCTTATAAAGCGTAGAAGGTTTGAATCTGTACCTACGTTGATTTACTAATGAAATTCGAAGAAGTTTATATTTTAATCAGACTCAGTGTTCAATGTCGAATTGCTTTCGAACTAACAACTACCTTATGGTTACACGAGTTTTTTTTTTTGTATACTTCATTTTGAATTGAATTGAAGTCCTTCAAAGCCAGAAATTACTTACGCGTCGATTAGCTCTTACTACATTGAAAAAAATCATATTAAGTTTTAGTTTTTATCTTTCTAATTAATAAAAATTTTACATTTATGCTTTTAATGCAACTCAATGCACTCCATAATACAAAAAACAACTATAAAAAGAGAAAAAGGAAAAATCTCAAGTACGACTTACATGCATCACACACCAATCCGCTTCTGAGTGCTTTCAGAACACTTTCAAAATTCTCACACTTGGCTTTTCTACGGAAAGTTTTTTTTCGGAAAAAATGGAAAATAATTTCATAGAACAGGAAATTGTGAAGAAGAACTTATTAAAAGAAAAACTCTGTAAAAAGAAATGGTTGGATGAATTTCACTTTAAATAAAAAGGAAATAAAATTGTCAGCAGCTTGGTGAATTTCAAAAAATTTTAAAGAGTTCTTCCAGAATGTTGTGCTCAAGTAATTACTGCTTTCATTCTCCTAAGACATGTTCGTATTAAAATTTTTATTTCAATTAAGAAAAAAACACTGCGTTACCTTTAACAAAAGTAAGCAATTTGCACTGTCTTCCCTTTCAAAATTGTATGAAAACAATCACCAACGCCCAACGAATGTGACCAATTGGTACAACAACCCCTAGGCTCGATTCTTTACAACATGAAACCAAAAACATCATTTTATGATTTGAATGAAGCGATTTTATGGATCTAAAGTTAAAACTTATTTCAAGGAAAAGTTGTTGGTTCTTCTGCATAACTTTTTTACTCTTCCTGGATCTTGTAGGTTCTTTTTTCACTTTTTCTTAAATTTAATAAACCAAAAGTGCAAGATGTTCCAGAGAGAGTTTTTCAACTTCTCACATTTTATTAATGGAGGCAATGATGGCACCCCTAAATATTTAAGAATTGGGGTACAAATCTTAAAATGAGATAAGGTAAAAAGCAGACTGGCATAAATCTGGTTAAGGACTAAATTAAATTGGGATAATAGCACAGCAAGATTAAGAATATTTGATGAAAAAGTTAATTCTCATTATTTTTTGATCATACTTGAATCTTTTGAAAGCAAGATTTTATACTACAATGCAATTATGAGGTTGTTTCGTATGAAATTTCTAAAGTGAATTTCATAGTGGATTATTGTATAAAGGCAAATGAAGTAAAGTGATTTTACTTGATATCAGGTTTATGTTTTTTCTGCAATCATAAATTACCATATTTTTGGTAATTGGTAAGGTAAAAAAAATTTGTTAGATGAATACCTCATCAACTGACTGACTGACTACAGATTTGTTTGTGATAATCGTAAGGGATCAGAATCAGTCTCCTACAGAGCCTCTTAATCTTAAAAATGTTATGATAACAAGACAGTGGAACTGTGGTTCACTACTCCTTTCTCTCATCTGGTGAAAAGACCACGATTTAATTCTATTGCAGACAATTTCACGAAATACANNNATGAACAGGTATGGTTCCATATTTTTGCATGATAATGTTCGCTCGCATGTTTTACAAAAACGATTTTACGAAGTAAAGGATTTTTCATTAAGGGCGACGCATTTTTTGATGATATTTTTATTTCGGATTGNTATTTTTGCATGATAATGTTCGCTCGCATGTTTTACAAAAACGATTTTACGAAGTAAAGGATTTTTCATTAAGGGCGACGCATTTTTTGATGATATTTTTATTTCGGATTGAAGTACAAGTCTTGCCATTAATTATGGAATAGAACATCTTTAAAATGAGCACCTCTAAAGCGCTTGAATGATTGAATTCGTTGAATTCAATTTTTCATGACTATTTTTGTATAATTCTTCTGATGATATTCTGAAAATTTTGGATGATATTTTGGGTTTTAAGTCAACTAACGATTCTGACTTATTGTCGTAAATCAGTGATTTAACATAGCCCTAAAGTTAAAAAGTCTAAAGGCGTTAAAATCGCGCCATTTCCCGAGATAATTCGTTCGTCGAACTTTGAATTCAATAAACCGATTCTGTGATGTGTTGTATGGCAAGTGGCTTTACCTTTTTTGAAACCACATCTTCGATTCGGCCTCAAAAATAACTCGGCAACATGATGTGATAGCCTTTGCTGTTGACTATAATCGTGTTCTTAGCATTGTTCAAGAAAAAAATATGGGCCAGTGACCCTTCCGGTATGAAAGTCACATCAAACAATCAATTTTTGTGGATGCATAATCATTTGATGGAATAACACTTCAGGCTGTGCGATGGACTAAATGCGACAATTTTGCTTGTTTTTGAAACCAATAGTTTAGAAATGCGCACATATTTGGTTTAATAAAATTCACTTGAAATGTAAGAAAACTGTGTTTCATTTTTGATCAAATTTGTTCTTGAACTTTTTCCCCCATCGATTTTTACGACATATCATAAAGATGGAACGTTCAGAGTGATTTCTAAAGATTTCCAAATTGGAATTTAAGTTTTAATTTATTGATTCATAAACTCAAAATTCTTCTTTGTGTGTCTTCATATCGAACGAAAATTAAGGAATAAGCTCTCTATTTTGAAATATAAAAAATTCATCATTACATTCTAAAAGCTGATGTGAAAAGTATTGAAGAGATGTGATCATATCGTCCATATTTTTATTTCATTCTCGACCTTAAAATAAAAAAAAAATACAGGAAATCTGGTAAATATCAACTTAAAGAGACAAAATTAATAGTTTTCCAATTGTTTTTAAAATAAAAAATTCATCTCCTTCTTTTATTTTATCATTCCGGGAATTTTTTGACTCATTACAAAAAGTTTTTAGATTCAAAATTAAAATCAAGCATTAAACAACACGTTTTTGTAAACGTGATCTGCAGTGTGTTTTTTTGATACTATTTTCGATAGAATTGTTACAAGCGATGAATTCTAGGTGTTGCATTCAACATCCGAAACTAAAAAAAATTATGGGTGTGGAAGTCTTTAAGAAAGCCTGCATCCAAATCTGGGTACATTGCAGTTTGAATCAGGCTTGAAAAAACTTTTTCCTCGATACAAAAAATGCATCGTAAGTTGTTTGTAAAAAAAAAAAAATTAGGGGAACCTATTTTTTGCATAAACCTCGTATTGAAGAGTTAAATGGATGCGCGGTTCATCTCTAAGACCATTTGACACTGCCTCATCAATTTTAAGATGAGAAGAAAAAAAAATCAATTGCATTTTTAACCATTTGGCTCAATGCTGATAAGAAGAAACACAAAATAAGCAAAGTGTTGATAGAAATTGTGCAGCGTCATTGCATTCTGAAGCACTCTTAGACGTGAAAATTGAGAAGCGCCATTCAATTGCCTGAGATTTATCGATGAGATTTTGTCGAATGCCCGTGACATTCAAACGATTTTAAGATCACACATTTTCAGCAACCAAAATAACAAAAAATTTGTAATTATCCAAGAAATCTGATATTCTGGTTTTTATTTTTTATTCATGGAAATTTCCATAAAAAGCCTGTCATCTATTTTAGACCTGGAGAGACTCTATTCTCTTAGTTTGTCTGTTTTTAATTAGATTTTCCTTTAAATTTGATATTCAGGAACTTTGTTTTTTGGGTTCTTATTGATTTGTTTCCACTTTTAATTGCATGATTGGTGGTGCGCGGTTTGGCATAGATTTAAATTCCAACAAAAGGAATAAGTGAATTACATTTTTACTTTGCGCTCAATGCGCAGCTTCTATAGAATTTTTCGGGAGAAAATAACAAAGCTTTTCTAGTTGGTTTTCCTTCGTTTTTTGTTTTCTTGCTGATCCATTTGAAAGGCGCCAATTATTTAGCTACATTTCCCTCTAATTTGCTAACAGCAATAAAAGTTTTGCAAAGCGCTAATTACCCTGAGAGAATTGTTTCAAAGTTGACTTTCAAATGTTACGAGAAATTTCCAGATAGGTTTTTTGTGTTTTGGTTTTGGTTTTGGTTTTTATAAAGCTCAGCAGCCTATGAATGCAAAATATTAAAAAAATACAACAAGAAAAATTCTTTTGTGCGGGTTTTTTACTTTGCATTGCATACAATTTGAGAGGAGTGTGCTGTGCATCCGCCTTTCCTTTTAATTTTCCATCATAAATGGCAATCAATTTTAAGGTGAAAGTGTTTACATAAATGGGAGATTCCAGAGCAAGAGGCAATATGCAGTGCTATAAAACCACAACAAAACTAAGCCAATATCAAGCGAACTTATTAAAATTCAACAGCTTTCAATTTATGGTTGCTAATAAAATGCTTTTTATTTCTTCTTCATCATTTTGTGTTTTCTAGTAAATTTTTTTTTTAAAATTTTTTATCTAAAATTATGCAACTGCTGCAACCCACAATATCTTGGAAGTGTTGTGATAGATGAGATTTATGGGAGACATTTGTTTTGAAGAGGAACAGCATATTGTTTTAATTTAGTGAGGGGTCTAAAAGATAAGGGCAGGAAAGAAAGCCAGCCAGACCCCAAACGTAAGTGTATTTAATTTTTTCTTTTATCTTGAAAGAATGTAAAGCTGAGAGACGCATTAAATTAAGGAAAATGAACTTAATCTCAATTGAATTGGTTAGAAGAAAACACTTGAAAAAGAATTGGAGCCAAACTGCCTACCATTGCTATTGCTGCATTGGATGAGGAGGAACAAGCCTGCTGAAAATAGAATTGGTGTGTGTCTCAAAGAAGACAACGAACACCAGACAGAGCCTGCATACAATGCTGCTTGCTCCTTACAATTCATTTAAACGCGCATACATCTGGTCTACTGCCCTTGCCTTTTCGTCGTGTGCCTGTTATGCTTTCGTACATAAAACTTTGAGGGACAAATAGTGGATCTGGACTTGTGACTGCTGCTGTGTCTGCCTAAAGCACAATCAAACCAATGAGGATTGCAGTAGAGGATAAGAAAACCACCGAAAAAAGACAAAAAGCAAAAAAAAAAAACCAAGAGGATATCCAAAACCAAGGAGTCGNACCAGACAGAGCCTGCATACAATGCTGCTTGCTCCTTACAATTCATTTAAACGCGCATACATCTGGTCTACTGCCCTTGCCTTTTCGTCGTGTGCCTGTTATGCTTTCGTACATAAAACTTTGAGGGACAAATAGTGGATCTGGACTTGTGACTGCTGCTGTGTCTGCCTAAAGCACAATCAAACCAATGAGGATTGCAGTAGAGGATAAGAAAACCACCGAAAAAAGACAAAAAGCAAAAAAAAAAAACCAAGAGGATATCCAAAACCAAGGAGTCGGGGACATGTGTAAAGAAACTCTTTTAGGAAGATAAAAAAAAGAAAATTAAGTCTTAAATTTCCTTCCAATCTGTAAATAAATCAAAAATAATTGCAAAAAACAAGAAAACAAAAAAGTTTCTTTTTGTTTTTCACCTTTTGGAAAAGAGAAAGTGTTATGAGCTTCAAAAATTGCGTGAAATGATTTACGTGCGTTGTTTCCTTCCACTTTATTTTCACAATTTTCTTTTTTTCTGTTTTTTTTTNGAAACCACCGAAAAAAGACAAGAAGCAAAAAAAAGAAAAACCAAGAGGATATCCAAAACCAAGGAGTCGGGGACATGTGTAAAGAAACTCTTTTAGGAAGATAAAAAAAAGAAAATTAAGTCTTAAATTTCCTTCCAATCTGTAAATAAATCAAAAATAATTGCAAAAAACAAGAAAACAAAAAAGTTTCTTTTTGTTTTTCACCTTTTGGAAAAGAGAAAGTGTTATGAGCTTCAAAAATTGCGTGAAATGATTTACGTGCGTTGTTTCCTTCCACTTTATTTTCACAATTTTCTTTTTTTCTGTTTTTTTTTTGTTTTTTTTTTTGAACGCGAAATTCATACTCTGCTCGAAAGATTAGCAAGAAATAGTAGCCATCGATGGACAATACTTTAAATCATAAATTGATATAATCAATTTTTATACAATAAGGTCTCAAATTTCGAAAAGAAAAGAAACCATGGAAGCAAAGTTATTACACCGAATATAATTTTTAGGNAGCTTTTTAATCTACGGGTGGGCGGCTACAAAGATAAAACTAATCCAAACATAAAAATTACAGTAAATGAATTTAATTGGCAATTTGGAATCAAATTCATGCTAAATTTTCACCATGATTTTATTTTCCGGCTTAGTGGCAGGCACTTTTTCCATTCGAAAATCAATTAAATTGAAAACAAAGAATTGATAAGAATCGCATTTTTCGCGATGTAAGAGAAATGCAGAAAAATGTTATCGGGAAGAAGATAAAAAAAACAATTACTTCTTACTTACAGATTATTAGAGTTATTCCTTTAAAATATTTATTTTACGATTAATTACACAAATATCGCTTAAACTGCACTTTTTATTCAGAAAATCTGATTATCTCCTTGCACTGTTCAACTTAATAACTAATTCCTTTTTTTCACAGATAAAATTTCACTTATTTCACTAAAGAGTAGAATTTACTTAAAGATTGATGCACAAGTTCGATTTCACGCTGGGTATTTAAAAGATTTTCACTTAAAAATTGTACAAAAAACAAACTCACAATCACCTCGGACGTCAATCGTCGGATAAACTCTCAGCCATTTTGTTTTGATTTTCATTTCAATCAGAGAGTTAGACCTGAAGTTGGTTGTCATGTCAATCGACTAGTTGACATTTTTGACGTATTTGACATAGAATAGTCTAAAAACAATCAAACTTTGAAGTTTCTGAACATTTCAATGAAATGGCACAAAAAAATAATTTCAGCAAAGACTTTCACCTATAAGATTTGGAAACTGCAACTAAGTTCACACAATTTTGGACGACGCTAGTTGAAGTGTGTTGTTTGCTTTTTTCTCTCATATTTCCTCTAAATAAAAAATTTAAAAGATATTGGAAAATATTGCATGTAATTATTTTGTGTATTGTGTGAATTGTGTGAAAATATTTGTTAACTGGAAAACAGTAAAATGGCAATGCAGGCACATAGCAAAAAAAGAGTGTGCTACTATTATGATAGTAAGTTGGAATTTTACGCAATTATCTGGGTTTTTAAATAAAAAAATAATTAAAAAATGCTTCCTGTGAGTTGATAAAGTCACGTTCTTGAAAGATATAAAGATTTTCTTTGAGTTTTATGAAATTTATTGTTTCAATAAATTTAACTCAAAAGTGGATCAGTTCACTTGTACGGTTGTCTGTCAATCGTTTTATCGCGCGTTTGCGTGCGTGGTTTGTACGGTCTTTCAAGTTTCCTAAAAAAGTGAACTGATCATTTTCGTGTGATAAATTAATTAAAATTAGTTCTAATGCTTTTAATAATTTTTCAGGTGATATTGGAAACTACTACTATGGCCAGGGACATCCTATGAAACCCCATCGTATTCGGATGACACATAATTTGTTATTAAATTATGGTCTGTACAGGAAGATGGAAATTTATGTAAGTTTTTTTTCGCTTTGTCCGAGTATTTTTAAAATTTTTTTAGTTTTATGAATAAACTGATTGTTCAGTTGATTGATTTATCGCAACAAAAATGAAGATTGAAAAAAAAGAATGTGAAAGGGGCCAAGACCTACTCGAATTTGATTAGACTTTCATTGCACAGCTAGCCCGTCTAAGTGAATTTAATTTTTTTACTTCCAAAATTAGCAGGGAATTATTTTCAANTATTTTTTTTCTACTTCCAAAATTAGCAGGGAATTATTTTCAATAGTACAAATCTATTTCTATCTTTTAAATCAGGACTTATTAGATTTGAAGGTATTTTGATCTGAAAATAAAACTTTTTAACATGAGGCGTTTACTTTTTTATAATTTTAGATGAGACTTACTTCAGGTACTATGGTATTTCTTAGATAAATTTGATGAAGAGAACAAAAATAAATTGATTATCG
Organism: Holcocephala fusca; assembly: GCA_001015215.1. Lineage (NCBI taxonomy): Eukaryota > Metazoa > Arthropoda > Insecta > Diptera > Asilidae > Holcocephala > Holcocephala fusca. The sequence goes on from JXPE01066531.1 coordinate 10,973, forward strand.
TTGAACAAGTTTTTGTTGATATAAAAAATCCCAAGAAGGATATCCCAGATTGATATTTGAAATAGTAAAGTAAATTAGCTAGAAAATTTTATAATTGCAAATCAAAACTGATGGTTAATGACTTGATTTTGTGCTTTTTAACAATCTAAAACTGCTAGTTTTTTTTTATACTATGAAATACGTCCTTAATCCTTTGGATACAGATGAGCCCAATTGCATTCTTTCATGCATACACGAAAAATACCAGAAGCGCTATTACGGTCTTCTCAAATTTGTCTCAATATACTTTCTTTGGTACTAAAAGGGTTAAAAAGAGTATCCTAAAGAATTTAAAACTTATTATAAATCCTTAGAGATTCAAAACAGATTTGAAGAAATCTTAGAGTGATATTGTGAATATGTGAAAGAAAAAACCATTCAAAGTCTTTTCATTTCTAGATTTGGGGTCTAATCAAAAATCCATCGAAATTTGTTTTATTTTTGTATTCGTAGTCAGCTAAGCCTGTAATAAAAAAAGATTCTTAATCCTAACATTGAAAAATAGTACCAGCCATTAACTTTAGGTGGTTTATTCTATCCTAAAATCTATTCAAGTTGATAAACTCTTTGCATTTATGAATCATTTGACGTACAGTTAACATTTTTTTTAAATTTTACCTTTAATTGTGTCTTTCAGTAAAAAAATAACAAAATCTATGCGATAGTTGCGGTTTACATTGATATAACTTTTTTTCTAGGTAGGAAAAATAATTTGAGACTCTTAGATTATTTTATTAAAGCTTTCAAAGTTTTAAGATTCCATAAAATATTTGTATAGTGCCTCATAATATTAAAAACGACTTATTGTAGAATTTGGCTAGTAAATTTGTATTTAAATGTTAATTTTCTTCAGGAGATATAGAGGTTTCTAGGTCATTCCCATGTGAAAGAGCATAACTGACCATAACGCTTCAATACGAAGAAACATTTAACTTTTCTCATTTTTAAAACCAACCAAATGTTTACTTTTTGGGCATTGAGTGATTTAAAATTATTTGAAAAAAAGATACAAACAATATCAGGGCAGCTGATGATTACTCTTGCAGAGGTTGGAGTTGCAGGGACGAGAAAGCATTGCATGTTATTGAGTAATGCTTGGCTCTAATGGTTAAGAGGCTACGGTGCATTGGTTTTTATTTCGGAATTTTCTATTAAGACACCTTCTATAAGTTGTTTTTAAATCAAAATCTTAGAAATTTCTTATAGAATCTCCAATTAGTATACAAAAACTGTTTAATTCGCTAACTCGTATGTATCCTCCTGGAAATTGGGTTGGTAAATCTGTGATTGTTTATTTGTGGAATTATTTTTAAGTAATTGAACTGATAGACTCATTCCAACCGAATTGTAAAGTTCTAGCTCAGTTGTAGTCTCTAAGACGCAGTAATGTGAGGGAGTACAATGTGTCATTAGACCCCCAATTAATTAATGAAATATCAATTCTTCGGTGAGGTTGGAAGCAATCCTGCTTTTCATCTGAACGAGATGGAAAATGTCTTTTTCTTATTCTAATGATTATTTTTACAAATCAAAAAAAATTAAAATTTAAATGCAACAAAACTTTACAAACATTTGTCGATTTATAAAATTTTCAATTAGAATTTAATGGTTAATGTAAGTTCATTTAATTTTTTACAGAGACCACATAAAGCCACTGCCGATGAAATGACTAAATTTCATTCAGATGAGTATATTCGATTCCTAAGATCAATCCGACCGGATAATATGTCTGAGTATAACAAGCAAATGCAACGTTTTAATGTTGGTGAAGATTGTCCTGTATTCGATGGATTATATGAATTTTGTCAATTATCAGCGGGTGGATCTGTTGCTGCAGCAGTTAAATTAAATAAACAAGCTACAGAGATTTGCATAAATTGGGGAGGTGGTCTACATCATGCAAAAAAATCTGAAGCATCAGGATTTTGCTATGTAAATGACATAGTTTTAGGTATTTTGGAGCTTTTAAAATATCACCAACGTGTTCTATACATTGATATTGATGTTCATCATGGCGATGGTGTTGAGGAGGCCTTTTATACAACTGATCGCGTAATGACTGTTAGCTTTCATAAATATGGTGAATATTTTCCTGGAACTGGTGATTTACGTGATATTGGAGCTGGAAAGGGTAAATATTATGCTGTAAATATTCCGCTGCGCGATGGAATGGATGATGAAGCCTATGAATCAATTTTTGTGCCAATCATATCAAAAGTTATGGAGACTTTTCAACCTTCAGCTGTTGTCTTGCAATGTGGAGCTGATTCACTTACTGGAGATCGACTTGGATGTTTTAATTTAACTGTTAAAGGGCATGGAAAATGTGTTGAATTTGTAAAGAAATATAATTTACCATTTCTTATGGTTGGTGGCGGAGGTTATACAATTCGTAATGTTTCTCGTTGTTGGACATATGAAACGTCTGTAGCATTAGGAGTAGAAATTGCAAATGAACTTCCCTACAATGATTATTTTGAATATTTTGGTCCTGATTTTAAGCTTCACATTAGTCCCAGTAATATGACCAATCAAAATACGACTGAATACTTGGAGAAAATTAAAAATCGGTAAGTGTGTGATTATTCTTTTGTTCGTTTTAAATTTTTATATTATTTTGTAAGACATGGGTTGTACTAAGATGTCACTTGGGAATAATTTAGAAGAAAAAATTAAAGTTTTTAGTTAAAACAGGGTAATTTTTTTTAAAATTTTAATCAATTTGGAGCAGAAAAAAAAAGTTAACTATCTGCAAAATACTGTAATGGATCTGAGGTCTTCACTGACTTCTGCTTCCTGGGATGAATCTGAAGCTGTTAAAAATGGAAAGTGTTTTTTTTTGTTATATT
>JXPE01068607.1:10983-21882 GCA_001015215.1 Holcocephala fusca
TAAAAATGTCAGAAACAGTTTTAGTTTCCTTTTAACTGTGGAGTTTTTAAAAGTTTTAACAGGCAGGCATATGCCGTACAAAATCACTTGCTGCTTGTGCAAAACGATTCCTTATTAAATATGAGCCTATCACTTCAGCAACCTCATGAGGCCGGTCTTCGTGAACAGCATGACCACATCTTGCTAATACTTGCATTTGGAATTTTCCTAAAAGGTAATTTTTATTATATGACAAATATCGAATTATATTTTACTTTTACCTTGCATTTGTCCAACTGTTAAAGTTTTATCCAAACCATCGATGCTAGCCAAAAGTAATAATTTTGGTACTCTTAAACTAAGGAATTTTTCACTAAGACCTTCAAACCATCCAACCCAAAATTTCTCTGATCTTGATAAGTCTATTCTCCATGTGTAACTAAAAATATATTATTGAAAACAAAATTAATACACTTTAAATAATTTTTTAAATAGAGCACTTTACAGAGGATTGTATTTAAATATTTTCCATATCTTATAGGTAGAGGATAATTAACAGCTTCTGATTTATGAAAACTAACACAAGTTTTTTGAGCAAATTTGTCGATGTGCAAATGATTTGGAAGTAGCAATTTAAACACGTATTACAAAGTACAAAGAAATAAAGAATTAGGTAAAATTGAAAAAGTTCCAAATCAGCTGAAGACTAATATTTCATTCCTCCCCATTAACCCAGTTACGATCGTGGAACTTGCCTTCAGCATATCTTCAGTAAATTAGTACGTCAAATAAAACCAAGTTAGCTACTGTATAAAACTTATTGGATGCCAAGTAAAGCCGATTCTAATGAAAAAAAAAAAACAAATGATATGAATTTTCAATACACCTACCTTCAAATCGATCAAATTTAACCTTTCGAATTAGAAAAAATTAATGTATCTAGTTATGTCAAAGGAGGTGAAGAGATTGAGTAAATTGATTTCGAATTAAATTTTTAACTCATAATGAGGAACATATGAAACCAAATATCAGAAGAATAAAAAAATTTGTCCTGACGAAAAGAAAGTTGATCAGGAAATTAATTATGACTGGGTGATATTACAAAAGAATCTTTAATTTTACTAAATTGCCAGACATTAGGGCGAATTAGATTGTAGTTGAAACCGCTAGAGCCGTGCGTAGACACATGATTTCATGTAGAAGAGATAAATAAATTATTAGACTAGTTTTTAAACCAGAAAATATAATTCAAGCCTTCATAGTAAGGAAAAAGTAAGCTTAATCACTTGTGGAAGAATTATAAAAGAATTGTTGAATAATCTAAAAAAGGAATGGAAAATTTCGATGTAATGCCTTAGAACTTCAAAATCAATTTTAAATTAATAAATGTTCATTGCGAGATAAATAAAAGACTAACTGAAAAAGTTACAGATCAATAAATCACTCGTTAAAATCTACAAGAAGTAAGTTTAACTACTATATGTTTATAGATTAGTTATTTACTAATTTAGATACAATTTGTAATAAAACTAACACGCATTTAAAAGAAATATACCTTTTTCTAATCCTGTTAATCAATCAATCAATCAATCAAGGCTAGCCTCTTTAGAAGTTCAATTACCACTTAATGTCATTAAGAAATAAGTACGAAAAAATCTATTCTAGTATGGGCAGCATTATATCAAGTGAATAAATAACACAGAACAAGTGGATATTTTGACTCAAAGGAAATATGAATAATCAACTGGGGTTAATTTTGAAAAGAATATTGAAGAAAAAATGCTTTCAGAGAAAAAATTGATCTGAAAAACAAAAAAGAAATAGTTGCCAAATTAGCCAGGAGTCGCCGAGAAAGGTTTTTGTGCTAAGTAAGAAATCCAAAATGGAACTAAAGAATATATTTTAGATGATTCTGTCATCCCTAAAATTATATTTGGAAGAAAAACTATCGCGTTTTCAAAACTAAGATTTCAACACTTCTTGGTGGAATCTTTGGTTTGATAAATTTTTCCTTCTACTAGTAGCACTAATTCTACCTACTTTTATTTTTAGTAACAGGCATCAGATGTGTGCTCCCAAATAGGAAATAAGATAAAATTCAAAAAAGAAAAAAAACTCCATTAGACTGAAGTTGCACAATTTCTACAGAATTAAATCGAGAGAGGTCATTTGGGTGATTGTAAAAGGTTATAAGAGTAACGTTTTTAGAAGTTTCGATTAAGTTTACCAACTCAAATCCTATAATTTAAGATCAAACATTACAACTTTTTCTCTCGATGGAAAGACAAAACAGGATTTATTTAGTTTCCCTTTCACGATTATCAGTAATTATGTCCGATATCTAGCATAGGTTTCAGTATTCAGCCAGGAAATTAATAGAACAAATTTAACCGCAGACTACACAGTTTTTGTATTTTAATAAATTACAAGTCTTACCCTTCACTTCCAGTGTGAGCGGCAGGAACTTTGAATTGTGCTGCGTTACTGTTAGTGCCATTGCAATCTTCTTCTTCTTCTGAAATACTAAACGGATGGGTAAAGTTTGCTACTTCACTGGACTCTTGTGGGGACTGTACCAATGGCAATTCATTTGCCGCTAACAGTTTAGTTCGCAGACTACAAGTATTCTTGCATAAAATATTTAAAAAATTTGATACGATAAAAACCTTTACTTAATAATTTGTCCTGGCATTGATATTTTAGCACTTTCCACGTTTCGAATCTGTCCACTGCGAACACACCATTCAATCGCATGTGGAATGCTTTTAAATAAATTCGGCCGAGATCTTAAAAAACTTTGCATGCTAGCAAGCGCTTCCATTGCTGTACCTTCGACCACATCAATCACAGTGACACCCATTAAAGTTGGTAAAATTTCCATATTAGCCAAATGAACTGCAATTGCGCCGCCCATTGAATGTCCAATTAAAAGAATCGGCGGACAATTCTCTGTATAAAGTTTATTTAGAATTGCACCAACATCCCTGTAATTATTAACTCATCAAGTTCAAGGACAATAACAAATTATTTTTGCCTCACATAGCAAGCGTTTGTCCCGATAAATCGAAATCATCTTCAGTTAATGAATCTCCGTGACCCCGTAAATCAATTGAAAGACATTGACAATGCACTAATTTCGATATTTCCACCTAAAATCAATCAAAATTATTACTCAACTCAGAAAAATAATTTTTTAAATTACACTGAACAAAGCCCATGTTAAGGCAGAGTAACCGCCACCGTGCAGCATTACAAGCAATGGTCCTGGCTCTGACGGCTTGCTAGTTCTGTAAATGCGGAATTTGTTCTTATTGTCGATTTCTACATCCTCTTTTTCTGCAAAATAATCGCTCCATAAAGTTGGTGAGTAATCTTTTGATCGTCCTTTTTTTGTTGGATCACTGTGAGAAAAATCATTACAATAAAATTGCGAAGGCGTTATATAAAGTGATTTCTTTTTTTTTCAATTTCAAAGCATACTCACATTTTTGCAATACGATTTGGAAATCCAGAAGGTGGTAGTCGTGATTTCATCATATTTTTCTGTAAATTTGACATATTTTTCTGTTATAATTTTAAAATTACTAAAAAAAATTTTTTCTAAAAGCTCAAAAAATTTAGAAGTTTTTCCATCTAATGTTGTTTCCAATTTCCATTTCAGATCCCAAACAAATGTCAACTCAGCCAGCTGTCAGACGCTATGAGCCGAAGATTTGTTAGTAAAATAGAAAAAATAAAACGACACCCATACGCAGACGTGACATTTTAATAACAAAATGTTCACCATTATTCCAATCTGCCCAAAATCAAACATGGAGTGGTTAGCTACCATCTAACAAAAATGGAATCTAAAAAAAGTATATTGGTTCTTCGCATTTCTCGCAAATAAAACGAGTTCGTTTTACACAATTTGTGTTCTGATACTTGAAGCATTTTTAATTACTTAGTTTCTTTAGGATTTACGATTTATACTGGGTAAATATTTGAATGAAATATGAGTATGGCGTTGCACCAACTATTTTTATTTTCCGGGGATGTACAAAATGTGATGAATCTTCGGCAAATGCATTACCTCTTTTACAGCATACTAAAATGAAAGGCGTTGATGTTACCTCATATCTTCTGCATCAACTGGGCTATCATCATTACTTCCCAAAATATGTCTCCGTTTTTTCGACGATTTCATAAAAATCCAAACATTGACCATGTATCAGATCCTATTTCCAAATCTTTGATGGCACAATAAGTAGTACCCCTTAAAAAAAATTGTTCATGCATTTAACGATAAAACTCCTCTTTAAACGAGATGAGACACGGTTTTTATTGTCATTCACTTAATGAAGTCTATCAGCAATTTTCGAAACAATTTGAAAAGTGCTGGTTTTTTGTTTTACTTAGTAGTAGCCCTCTTTTATTGAAATATTTTCCTTATTGAATTGCCGAATATGGACAATTTTTATTAAACCTTTGCACTCCAAAAACACTCTTAATCATCATATGGAAAGTAATTGCATCGATTGGAATCATTACCTGAGGATAATGCTTCAAAAAATATTATCTTTTTATGCTATTTTTGTAAAAAAAAAAGAGAAAAAAAGAAGAACATCAATCAGTCCAACTGCACTGTAAATTTTATTAATTTTAATTATTTAAAATTAAGGAAAAATCAAAAAGTTTCTTATAACTTCTTAAATAAAAAAAAAAAGGACAAGAACTTTTCGAGAAATGAACAATAAGAGTTATGTGATGAAAAGAAAACCAACCAATGGCCCACCGCATACATTTAGGCTTTTATATAACTTGGCATAAAAACACTACCTCGAACGCCCATTGCCCACATATGTGGACATTTGTAAATTTCTTACAAAATAAAAACTAATAGCAATTTTTCTTTAATAAATTAGGTCTTCCTCTTAGTTACTCAAATGTAAATGTTGTTATAATTTTTTGAAATCCTTGAAGTCTCGCTATAATTATCTCTTTTTCATGTTAATCTTCATATTTTCGTTTGCTTCCATCAAATTACAACAAAATCCATTCCTGTTTTCAAATTAATAAATTTAACAAGACATTCTGAATATTAAAGAAAATCCACTATTGATGGATTTCAGTTTTGTTCTTTGTTGTTAAAAATTTTTCTTGCAACATCAAGTGAATAAAGCTTAATTTATTATATTTGTGTACTTTCTTCTTTGTCCAAATTTTGAATACCAAAAAATATAACGAAAATCGTAAAAAATTATTGAAATTAATGATTTATTTGGCGGTATCGGTGGAATCATAGAATCAATGCAATTAAAAAATGAAAAAGATCTTATGAGCATTATCAACGGCCATGATCACAACGCCCCAACAAAAGAAATCTAACAACATCTCAAACAGGTATATACAACCAGTACCCATAAAAAACCCAGAAAATAACCATGGAACTATACTGTAGTATCCCTTACATAGACTTTATAGAATATAGGTCATATTCTTAATGACCAAGCACTAATACCTAAGCGCAATACATTTAAGTCAACATTTGGAAACATTTGTTCAATAAATTGGACGATTGGTAATTATCAAACTTTGTTATAATTCGAGTAAGTGCTGTAAAGCCGCTCGTCCAAAAGTCTTCGGAGTTGAAGTTAATTAGAGTTGCTCCATACCTTTTTAGTACTAGCCTCTCGATTCCTTAAGCATCTCGCGTTTAGCTACAGTAGGAAGACTCTCTTAGTACCAAAAAAGAGGATAGTACAGTACAAGTGGAAAATTCCTATCTAAATTAAAAATTACTAGGAGTTCGATCACATAAAAACACATTGAAAACTTAGTAACGTATGTGTCGCTTGTGAGAGAAGCCACCCAACCACCATTTGCTTGTAAATGAAAAATAACACCACTGTAAGAAAGTGTAGTAACTATGAAGGCAACCACTCGAAAAGCTACAATTATCTCTTACAACTAGCAGCACAGTTCAAAAGTCTTAAAATCACACCCTTAATATATCAGAGATGAATTCACGTACGTAAAAAGAAACGGACAACTAGCAGGAAACAAAAAAAAAATGAAAGCATAATGTAAATACTAATAATGTTAAAAATTAACAACCATCTTTATCAAGAATTGGATCAACAGCATTCTATAAACTGCAACCAAATGGAAGAAATACAATACACAGCGATCTGTTTTCCACAGTTAAACAACCCAAAAAATATTGCAGCGATAATTTCCCATCAAAGCGATCATTACAGAGCTCAGTAGTGTACCTAAACTCTAGAAAATGTCTCGCAAACTGACAAACAATAAGAAAAAATTCGCCTAAATTCCAAATTACATTAAAAAAAAAACTACAACTCACATGTAAAATTAAGAACAGAGGATGTGGAAAGTACTCTAGACCAATGGAACAATCAATCAAAAAAAGTAATCCCAATTAAAAGTTAAAAAGAATCAGAAAATATATGAGCTGCTAGAAGAGTTAGATTACTATCTAGACTCAGGAGAAACCATATGGAAGGTAACAAGAAGTGTTAGAAAATCAATCCAACAAAACACACCCATACTCGGAAAAAATCAGTGAATCAATGAAAACCAAACTAAAATGAAGACATTCCTGGCGCACCAAAAAAAGGTCTTCAAACACAATTCTATGGATATATAAATCAACCAAAAATTCAAACGGAAAATTTTATTAGTTTAATCTTCAGCTTAGTAATACAGAAAATCCACGAGCTAAACTCACAATACGCCCCAAGCCTTGATAGCATTACCAAATAACTGATAAAATTCCTTCCTATCAATGGAAAAATCAACATCTTATTCATATTTAATGCAATTCTGCGTCTCAACTGCTTTCCGGCAAAATGAAAACTGCCTAAAATCTTGTTTATCCTCAAGCTAATAATATCCAAGTTTTTCGAAAAACTTCAAAATAGGCTAGACAGAAATAATATCATTTCTATTCACCAATCTGGATCCAGAAGCTAGCTTAGTATCAAAAACAAGTCTTACAAGATTTTTAAGAAAATTAAAGAAGCCATGGAAAATAAAGAGTATTGTATTTGATTATTCCGTAATGTAGGAAATGCAGTAGACAAAGCAACATAACAACAGCATAACAAATATTAGAGAGCTGCTGAAAATTTCAAAATACATACAAATTCCTCAAGAAAGCCTTTTAGGACCCAAACTATATCTACTGAACATGGTAAAATTCTCAACGAACAAGGGGATCATAACATTCTCCGACGACACAGCTCTAATTCTTGCACATAGAAATTCTCGTGTGATACACGAGATTATGCACAAAATTAATAATAAACAAGTAAAAATACTACGTGGGCATTCACCAGGATCATAGAAACAAAGAGAGGTAATAAATTAGATTTACTTTCTAAAAATCGACTAGCTATTCAACAAAAAGTCAAAGGATGAGAAAACAACCTATTAAAGTAAAAAATACCTGACCAGGTTAAAAAGGCACTCTTACCTGTTAATTAGAAATATAACGGTAATAAAAATATTATAACCATCAAGAAGAATCCTTTAAATTGTGCAAGCTACAGCGAAAAAATCGATAAAAAGCATTTCACAGACATCAGATCGTTAGTTATTTATAACAAACTACTAACCATGAAGACTTCGAGTTATAAAAAAGTCGACAACGATGAATAGCTGATTCTTCAATTATAATAAGCTCTGAAAACATAAATCGGGAAATATTCTATCAACTATACAAATCTTTCATCCAGGTCATTATTATCCCACCACAATCTGGATACTGTCAAGAGCAAGCATTATCGAAACGAACACAATATCGTTAACAAGTGAAACAAAGCTTAAGCAAAGGTTAAGATCTGAAGTACTACATGTTAAGAGTTAATTAGTAGCTAACTCATGTACATCAATGTTAAAAATGCTAATTGATTCATAAAATTTGTTTTCCTTCTTTTTTTTAAATATTTTTCTAAAATTTTATGTTCTTTTCTACACGGCTTGAGGCGTTATTTTTATATATTACAATCGAATTAAATTCCAGCATGTTAGAAATAATATGTAACATTTTTAAATAATTTTAAAAGCATACTCTAAAAATCAAACAATCAATCGAACCAATTCGATTGAAAACTAACTGGTGAGGTTAAGACTTGTAAAAGTTTTCCTCTAGCTTGGAGTTTACAAAGTTACTGTAAGTGCTTGCAGACGAAACGATCACTGAAATTAGCATTATTAAAACTTTAATTCGCCAAGTTTTTTTTTTATTTTTAGCGATATCAAAATTATTAGGAAAATTCAATTTTTTTTCTTCAGGAATTGTTAAAAAGAAAATGCTAATTCCTCGAAACTTCTTAAGGAATCCTTTTTAATATTTTATTTCTTAATGTTTCAAAGACGAGTCACGAGATGATTATTGACTATTTTCCTACTACTCTTTAGTTACCTTTGTTATTTTCAAAGCTGATATATTACACTTCTTTCTCAAAAATTCCCTTTGGTTCTAATCAAGATTAAAATTTTGAGCTTTGAATTTTTTACTTTCCTAAAACGTTTTTATTTCAGATCTTTAATGAATTCAATTTTGATGTTTCTTGGAATTTTCTGTGAAATTTTTACGAGTATTAGTGTTTTTTTTACAAATCTTGGATTGAATTCACTTTTTACTATTTTCATTCTTATAGTTCCAAAGTTTTATTAAGTCCAAAAAATTGCTGAAACACTTTCTTTTACTTCTGTTTAAATTTTGTTAAATTTGTGACCTTTATTTTGGTTACTGGTTTTAATATCTATTGCCATCAAATTTCAATATATTCCTTTTTCCTTTACCGATCTTTTTGTGGCTTTAGGATTAGTATTTTTTAATTGTGACTACCAGTTCCAGTTCCTAATTAATTAATTCTTAATTTTTCCATGAAATTGTAACATGTACTTTTTTCAAATCGAGGTTATTCAAATATTTTTAAAATTTCTCAGTGTATTACCACATCCTCTGACCTAAAATAACGTAATTTCTGCTAGTTTTTAATGTAAAACTATAATAAAACTTTATACAAATCTTACCAACTAGTTTCAATTATGCTTGAAGATGTTTCTTGCAACGTTTTCCACGTTTTCCTTCTAGGTCTTCCTTTTAGTTGCTGGAATGTAAATTTTGTTATAATTTTTTGAAATTCATAAAGACTCACTACAATTATCTTAGTTTCATGTTAATCTCCATATTTCCGTTTGCTTTCATCAAATTACATCAGAATCCATTCCTCAGGTTTTAAATTAATAACTTTAACAAGGCATTCAGAAAATTAAGGGTAACTCACTGTTGGTAGATCTCACAGTTTACTTTTTGTTCTTATGAAGAAATTATATCGAATTTGAAAAATTTTCAGTGGATGAATAAAGTTTGCATTTATTAAATTTGTATACTTTCTTCTTTATCCTGATATTGAATTCGAAAAAAATTTTCAAAAAACGTAAAAAATTATTGAAATTTGTGATTAACCCAGTATTTTTTTTCATCTTCACTTCAATTGGCATATTTTAAACGGAATTACATCCTTCATACTTACGAAAGGAAAATAGCAAATATTTAAGTTAGGTTCACTCCGTACTAAGGGTGTACTCCGAATAAGAGTCCTCTTCCGCCACCTTTAAGTACTCATTTTTTTCTCAGAGGGGATCCTCTCGGATTTTTAACACCTAGGCCATCCATGCGGGACCATTGTGTCCTTTAAGTACCCATTGTTTGTCCTATTGTCTGATTTTGCTGTCTAAGAAATAAGTGCTCGCTTTGTCTGTTTTACCAAGTCCATGATATTTTTGCTTATTTCACCTTAGGATTATTCCCAATTCTTAATTCTTGGTGATATGAAAAAAAACTTTCCTTTTGTTCTTTAGTGTAATCTGCCGATCTGTTCCCACTACGGGCTAGATTTAGTTAAATACGCGAGTAACGTTTTAAATATTTTCCATGAAATTGCAACTTTTACTCTTTTCGGCTTGAACTAATTACGAAATGATTAAAACAACTCCAATTTTTAAAACAACTCCAATTTTTAAAACAACTCCAACAAATTTAAAAAAATGTTAAAGTATTTTGACAGCTTGCTGTAAAAGCACAATTCGGTGAATATCGTAACAAAATATCAGCTATCTCCTTTTAGCTGCATTATATAATTAGCTTTATATTGTCCATGGACATCTAAAACCCACACCTCTATACTTACTTTCTCTCACTCACTCTCGTTAAGTGTTGGTTCTTGGAGTTTTATCTTTTCTTTGCTGCGATCAAAAGTTGTCCCCAGGGCTGGAAAATTTTCTATAAATATTTGAAAATTCACTTTTAAAATTTGTTGAAATCCACAAGTAGTGACTTAGAATATTTGTAGAACATTTTATGAAAAACCGAAATTTTATGTTTTGAAATATAAATGAAAAATTATTTCACCTGTAGTTNTTCTCTCACTCACTCTCGTTAAGTGTTGGTTCTTGGAGTTTTATCTTTTCTTTGCTGCGATCAAAAGTTGTCCCCAGGGCTGGAAAATTTTCTATAAATATTTGAAAATTCACTTTTAAAATTTGTTGAAATCCACAAGTAGTGACTTAGAATATTTGTAGAACATTTTATGAAAAACCGAAATTTTATGTTTTGAAATATAAATGAGAAATAATTTCACCTGTAGTTTTTTTAGAAATAAATTTAATAAAAACCGTGGCCATGAAGAAAAATTTGTTTAAGAGTTTTGCTAATTGATTTTACTTAGAAGAACTGGCGATTTAAAATTGACAGATTTTTGGCATTTTATGTGCTAATGAGGCAATCTATAAATAAAACTAAGTATTGTAATTTATATTGTAAATTGGATTTTAGAGTATGGTTTTAATGTTAAGATTATTAATTTCGAATTTTTACATTCAACGAACACAGCAGAAAATATAAAA
>JXPE01068608.1:20039-31634 GCA_001015215.1 Holcocephala fusca
GAACATCTTTATCTCTGTCAGGCCGATAATTTTTAGTCTATACATTTTTTTTTTAAGATTACAATTCTGAAGAAGCATATTATTAAATTTTAGTATTATTTTGCATATGGTATGGTCGTGTTGTAGAAAGCTTTAAAGACATTTGCAAAACAAAGCAGATAAAGTATGACACCATATATCGACACCATAATATTACATCCACCATATTCGTCGTGCATATTGGAAAAGGAGTATTGAGTCTACTAAATAGATGGGAGAGCATTGTAGAAAACAAAAGAAAATATAGTTCATCTACGTACATCTGACCAGAAGTTAAGTTTAAAATTATAATTAAATATAATTTTATTCACCTGAAAAAAAAAGTATGCCATTACTGTTATAGGCAATACTCAGATATCTCTAAGCAATTTACATTGAAAGTCAACTATCTTCTAGCAAGAGAGAAGATACTAGCAGATCAATCTCAGCAGTTTAATAATCAACCGTAAACAAGAAAAAGATAACTATATCTTTTAACTGTTATCTTGCCATTCTCGCCTTCCTTAGGCTATCTTTGCAAGATATCATTCGAAGAGCTAATTTTGAATAACAGGAAATAATTGAAGTCCTTTGAAACATAGCTTTATAGGATTATTAGCCGTAAGCTTAAGAAATGTACTTCCTTTCACTTACTTGGATAAATGCCTAAAGTGACTATACCAGAAGAATGATGGAGTATCAGAAGCAACAAAATAACTTGCAAGCGTTCTAAAACCATTTTCAAAGTGCATATAACTAAAGAAATATGTTCTTAAATTCTATTTTCTCCTAACATTATAAAACAGAAGAACAGAGCAGAATGTCTTTTAAAATTCCCCTTCACATCGAAATTTACTTAAAACAAATATAAAACTAGAATTCGCTTTCTTTCATTTTAATTTCAAGGTATTTTTACTTTATTATTAACAATATTTTTTTTTTTTCAAAATAAAAAAAATTAAACAACAGAATTTTTACACTGATATTCTTATAAATAACTTAATTATAATTTTAGTTTTAAAAAGCGATTATTATTTATTTTTTCTTTAATTAACCATGGGTTCCTCGTTTATAAAGTTAAATCTGTCAGCAACAAATGCGTCGAGTAAAACACGTAATTCTTGTTGTGCAAATTCTTGTGGCAGAGGAAGTTTTTCTAGGGCCATTTTTATCATTAAACAAGGATTTGTTATTTGACATGCTAAAATTATTCCTCGCAATAAACAGGCTAATTTTTGTGCAATTTCACTTTGACACAATCGATGTTTAGCTGTTGGACAAGGTAAAAGATTTATTCGAGAGCATAAATCTGCAAGTTGGCATTTAAGATTTTCCCATCGTGTTTCAATATCACTTAAGTGTTGAATTCCTTTTAACCTTTCAAACTGTAAAAACAAAAACATGATTATAAAAAAAAATTAGTTTTCAACCTTTAATTTGGTCTAGTATTTAGGTTAAAATTTAAATTTAAAAAATTAAAAAATTAATAAACTTTTTATTCTAATGAAAAAATGATAAGCATAGCTTTATTTTAATGATGTTTCCTTTAGGTAATACAGGGAAATATAAAAGAAAATATTTTTCTATTTAAGAAACAAACAAAAAAATTTAATGAATGTTACTGACGCAATTTTAATTTTATTTAAGTTTTTACTTGACTTTCGCAAAATGATTTACAGATTATATTGTCAATAATTTTCTACTACTACTAGCTATTAAAAGCGAAAGCTAAATTAAAAATCGTTAAACTTTTTGTATTAAAAATAGAATTAATTTGGAAAACTATCCTCAAATCATTAGCAAATTTATTACCTTTTCATTAATCTCTATGAAATCAAGTAAAATTTGTCCTTGATTAGCCCAGTTCTGAACTCTTACAATTTTTTTTGATTTTTGATCTTCAAATTGAGTCAAAAGTTCTCTTAGATATTCAATATTATCTATAAATAATAGTAAACTGTTAAAACAGTTAATTTTTGTAAAAAATTATAGCAATCACCATTTATAATTGCATCTGGTGCAATATGATCCATTATTATTTGATGTGCATGTGCCCATTGTTTAGCACGTAACAAAAATGTTGCTTGTAGATGATAATCTTCTTCAACACCTGCTCTTACTGCTTTTGCCCAATCTATCCATTTCTGAGGTACGCCTAATGAATTAATAACGAATTTTTCTTCTTCAGAGTTACTTATTGATAAAGAAACATGACGATATAAAATTTCCTGTACAGCTAATTCACGTCTATTTTTGTCTTTGATATGAAGTAATACAAAAATTGACCAATGCCATAAATCAAAGTTCTCTAACTGATTTGCGAAACAAACATGTAATTGACTTTCGGCAAAATCTGAGCAATGTCTATATCCAAGAGATTCTAAGCTTTGAAGCAATAGCCAACTATAGAAAAAATTAATTCAATTTATAATGGTTTTTTTATTTAACACAATTTATTAATCTTACCTTAATCTATAATCCATTGGATCAGGTGTATGAGTTGCTGGATTAAGCAAACTTTCCATTGAATGACTTTTTTTTGAAAACAGTTTAAGTAAATGATATCTCACATCATAGATTGATTGTTGACTCTTTATTTGATATCTTTCAGTATGTAATGGTAAAGGCGGTAAAGCATAAAACTCATCATTATCAAAAGCGTTATCATAAGCAATCAGGGTATCTGTTATAGATGCTGTAGGCGAACATAGATACCAAAGTTGTACCTAAAAATATATAATATTAATTATAACATAAAAAAAAATAGAAGTAATATTTACTGCTAGAGCCTTTAACCAATTAATTCCTTCAAGTAAATTTAAAGGACCGTGTGACGATGATATAACAGATACTCCAGCTATAAGCATGAAAAGTTTCAATCTTTCAGGTTCAATAAATTTATCTGCTTCAACTTTTTGCCAAATTGACAATTGATGTTGAATTAATTGTCTAATAGCAGGCCCTCCTGATAATTGAGCTAATAATAAAGATAAATTGGCATCATCATGTTTAAATGCTAATTCACAAGCCTCTGTAACTTTGTGACACATAAGTAACTCTATAATATGAAATAAATATCCACTTTCTGTTACTTCTTCATTTAAAATATCCTTTCTAGTTAATATATTTTCCAACCAATCAGATAATAAATTTTTACGACACATTATTGAAAAATGACTCATAGGTTCTTGACCTTCAAGCTCTTCTCGACTACCCCAAAGAGCATTACAAAGAGACCAAACTGAGACAGCATAAGATTCAAAATCACCATAAATTTCTAATCTTTTAGCTTCTTCTAAATGTTCAACTAATAAATCTTCTCGACCTTCACATTGAATATATGGACAATCACTTTCATCTATTTCAACACGTAATGAATGTGCTAGCTGTATTTGAAGATGATTCACAATAGTTGACTCAAAAGACTCATAATTTAAGCATGATCCAACTTTTAGTTGTTGTAGAGCAGTAAAAGATATTTTTGTTTTTAATCTAGTAAATATACTAGTTGATAATTCTGATTGAGCGTCTAAAAATAAATAATATCAATGACATTCAAAATATTTTAAACATTTTTTTTTTGTTACCTTTACTTGAAACTGGAACATAATTAATTGTATTTAATGCAAAAAAATTATTCGAAGATCCAAAATTTAATTTAAAATAACGACAATTAAATAAAGCCATATCAGATATACATTTTCCCATTAAACTGAATGCTATTGAATTCTCAAAAGGTATATGTATGTCGGTTATTTTTACTTTCGCAACTTTTGGTTTTACTATCAAAGGAGTCAATTTAACAGCTGGAACACTTTCAAACTAAGAAAAAAATAAAAGTAGAAATTATAGCATGTTATTGGTATTCATTTAAAAATTTTACACCTAAAACATAATGTCTTCTTGCCTTGCTTCAATCGACCGAAATTTGACTCATTTATCTCATGTTCTTATAAATATTTTTTAAACAATATAAATCAAATGACGCGCAATAATAAAGTAATCAATCTATATGGAACTAAATGTTAGTATTATACCTGCACTAATTTATAAAACCAAAATTTGAAAAAACAAAAATATTTTAACCAAAGAAATTGAAAGAAACTGAAAGAACTAATCGAACTAATTTGTGCTATTTAAGCCTTACTATGAAATTTTTACCAGTTGATAGATATTTTCTATTCATTTTCTTCAAATTTTTAAAGAAAATTCAAGTGTTTTTCAACTGTAACCGATAGATTATTTTAAAAATTTCTTTTGGAAAAAAAACTTTTGTTGTTTTAGGTGATAGCTAAAATCGTAAAAAGGAATTCCAGAATCGAAACCACAACAAATAAACAATATATTTAATAATTTTTAACTAAACTTATTAAAAATTGCTTTATTATTTTAAAAACTTGCAAAAAAAAACGATATGGTTTGAACTTACCTCAATTTCCTTATCTAATGTCAAAGGCTGGTTTATATGACTGCTCATTTCAAAATCAACAAATGTTAAACTTTCATTTGAAACTGATTGAGCACGTGACGAAAGACTAAAACTTTTTACTGACTTACTTGGAACAATTTGATCGGGACTTTCACGTCCTCTAATAATTTCAGAAGTAACTTTATAAAAACAACAGAAAAAAAGATTAAGTAAATAAAATAAGCGAAAAATATAAAAGATAAAGAAAACCAACCAGATCTAATATCTGAATCATCATCAAGAAATAATGATGCCTTCATTAATTGCAATTTATGTGAATCTGTTCCAATACCTCGAACTAAAGCTTCCGTAGAACTCATTGGACTTATTAATTTAGAATCTGAAAAAGTTCTTCCAATTTCATTTTGGACAGCCAATTCTGAAATTTAAACAAAAAAAGTCACGATAATATTTTTTATTTACATGTTTAAAAGCTATTATTATATTTTCAAATAAATTCGATAAATAAATTAATAATACATTACTTTTGTACAATCTTTTACATATGTACACATATTTAAAAAAATAAATAAATAATAATTCAATAGCCGAATTTTGAAGAAATATAATAAAAATTTTCATTACGTTGTTCATCAATTAATATTGCTTCTGTTTCTTCTCCCAACTTAGCAGCAGAGTTTGAATCCATTGGTGCAATAGGTTTTTCAGAATTCTAAAATTAAACATCATTTTAACTTTGGTACATAAAATTCAATTATTTTAAATTACCTTAGCAATTGTTTTGAGATCTTTTACATTGGAATTTATTTTTAATTTTTTAGGATCTGTTGGAATATCATCTTCTTCATCACTGTCATTTAATCCATATTTGGAAAAATGTTTCACTCTAAACACCCAGCTTCCTGTTTCAGGCCTATATTCAATGAATCGAATATCATGCTTATCACAAACACGTCGCAATTTTCCTTCATAATCCATTGCAGAAAGACGCTCTAGATCTTTAATTGGTTCGTGAATTGTTTTGTCATGAGGCCATACCTATTTCCATTTTTTTTTGTGAATTTTCTTAATAGAACAAATATTTTTACTAACTAGATAATCATTACCTGATCTAATGTGATCTGTGCTTCTCGATTTAACCCACTTCCAACTGGTGGTTTATTATCATCGTCAGGATAAATAATAATTTCTTTATGTCGAAAATGAACTGAAAATGACCAAGTAACATAGTTATAAGAACTTGTATAATTATAATTCAGATTCAGAAAGAAAGAAAGAAAGAAACTATCGAATTTAGAAATAAGCCTTCTCGACGATAATGTTTCAAAGAAAAAAACTTTGATTAAATATGCACTAATTAAAAATTCTCTTTAGAATATTTACTTTTTTAAAAGTTATTATTTTTAAGTACTTCTTTCATTTTTAGAAAATTAAATGTTATTAACTCTTAACGGCCGAGAATTTTTGTTGTAATACTTGCCCTTAAGATGACAGAAACTCTTATGTAAAATTATACTGCCATTATAATTTGCACATTACAACATTATATTAAAGTAAATATTTCTGATTTTGTTTTCTTGTTTTGACTTGTGAATGATCAGCTAATAACCTGATCTAATAAGTCGCAAATTTCATAAAAAACTACAGCGATGATGAAATGAAATGAAAACTAAACTCTCTACATGTCCCCGTATCTTTTTTTTTCTATGCGATAAGTATTATGTCTTCACAGGGGGACCTTTCTACCGTTAATGGTTAACTTCCACAGGGACTAGATATGTCAGTACACTTCAAATTTAGTTAATCAAGAACCAATCATTATTTTCAACAATATAAAACTTACCAATTTCATCCAAATTTATTCCATATATATCGATTGGTTTATTGAAATAAACATTCCCATATCCTTCACGACCGATTGTGAAATTTGGGACCACACATGATGTTCCGTCTTCTGATAAGTAATTTACCAGTTCATCTAAAGAAGGTATCGTGTAATATCTAAAATGAAATTAAAAAGTGTCAAAATTAAAAACAGTATTTTAACTAAGCGATAATTCGGTTGAACAAAATTATGGTTTTTGTCACCATTAAAAATAGCCATGACATGTTAATTTTGTTCAATAGTTTTACTAATAAAACAAATCAAAACTAATTTTAACAATACTTAAATACTCTCTTTAATCAATAAGTATGATGTAATATGAAAATATGATTAAATAATACACTTACCCTTTTCTACGAAGATTTATACCTGTAGGATGGGGCTCCACATTTTTCAAACTCAAATCGTTTCCGTCAGAATCAATAGCGAAAGTGCTATTCCTACTATCTTCTTTACTAGAACGTAGTGATATATCTGATGAAGATTTTTGTTTTTGAGTTACCTCTGTAGAATTTATATTTAGTTGTTCCTTTCCTAGCGTTGGTTAAAAATATAAACTTAATATGACAAAATAATATAAATCAAATTTATTTTTAAACATACCTTCGATTGATTTACGTTGTACTAATTCAGAAAATGTGTTATCAGCAATAGAATCACTAATTTGATTATGTTGTTTTATTTTTTCTAACGCAAGTGGGTGTAACCAAGATTCTCGACGGGTTGAATCTGTATCATCAGATTTAGGAATTAATGACAGAGATTGATTCTTATATCTTTCTTCCTTTGAAATATTAGACTGTAGCTCAGCAGTGCTATTTTTAAAATTATTCTTTGATGGAATAGGAGAATTTTCTTTTAAATCACTTTTATTTAAGCTGTTATTGTTATTATTAGAAATTTTTGAATTTGAGTCTAATTTATTTTTAAGAATTAATCGTTTAGCGTTTGGCTTTAAGCTGAAACTTTCCTCAATTGTATTATCATATTCTTCTAATCCTTCAAAAAGTGATTTCTGCAAAAAAAATTATAAAGTTCTTAAAGTTACAAAATAAAACATATAATCAAAATAAAACTAATCTAAACAAAATTTATTATGAGCGGCTTTAATAATACACTCAAACTAATTCAATAATGCTGATATATAGTATGTACTTAAGAAGCCAAAATTATGACATACGGTTAAAATAGATCTAAATTTATTATAAAATTGAAGAAACCTATCGTAATGATAAAAGTATATGCCATTCTTTTATGTGTGGTTAATATTTTATGAAATATTAGTAATACTCAAATTATAAATGATATTATTGATTTGTAGAAGTTCAATGATTTTTCCAAATTCAGTCATTACATTACTGTTTAACGGTAATGTATAGAAAATGAAGTAATTTTATCAAGATGTAGGTTCGGGATAGACTTAAAATTGTATTGAATAAAAACAAAAGAAGATATTTTTGTCTTAAATATTATTTAAACAATGTTCACATTACAAATCTCATCAAAAAATACAAAAACAACTTACCTTAGTTAATATATTCCCCACAGGCTTTACTTTAACAGCTGGGCTATTAGGTTTTGATGATACTTTAAATTGTTTTGTAGCTGAATCTAAAATTGCCTTTTGTGCTGACGGATTGGTTGGTTTCAGAGCATCTGTTTCATCAATGCTAGGTTTTAAGTCCTTAAAAATTGGATTATCCCCATAGGGAGATGTAGCTAATGCCATTATATGCTGATGAATTGGAACTGCAGATGTTTGCTGTGACGATCCCATCAAAGACCTAATTAAAAATAATTAAATAATGAACTAATTTTATATAATTTAACTAATATTACCCTCCCAAAGTATTTGATCCAAATGATCCAAGAGTACCAGAACTATTAAAACTTGACGTATTACCAAAAAGGTTTGTACCTGTTTGGTTTGCATTACCAAAAATACCAGGTTTATTTGCGTTATTACCGAAAAGTAATGTATTTCCCGGACCAAAACTTAAATTGCCTCCTATGGGTGCCAAAGATGTTTGCGCGCCAAATGCAGCAAAACCAGATGTAGCAGGTTTATTCAATGGATTATTAAATAAAGAACCCCCAGTTGTACCAGTTCCAAATCCTCCAAAACCAGAGGTAGTAGACGTTGTAGTTCCAAAAGCTGTGCTCGGTATATTTAGTTAAATTATTAAATTATTCATTATAAAAATTCAAATTACCTGTTCCAGTTCCAAATCCTGCAGCAGGTTTAGCTCCAAAAAGACCACCACCGGATGTGCTTGTATTTGTGTTAGCTCCAAATACCCCAAATCCTGTATTCGCAGTAGAAGTTAAACCAAAATTTGTTTTATTATCAGTAGCTGTATTCCCAAAAAGTGCTGACTGTTGATTTGTATTACCAAAGCCAGGAAAAGTTTGAGTTTGCCCAAAAGCCGGTGCTGTACTTTGTGCCGTAGGGCCAAATATATTTGTCGATCCTGGTTGCCCAAAAGTTTTAGCACTAAATGGATTATTAGTATTATTTGTACTACCAAAACCAAAGCCTGTAGCAGATGTTGAAGGTGTTGAAAATGGTTTTGAAAAGAAACCTGATCCAGCTTGACTTGTAGCGCCAAATGCGTTTGTTCCGGCACCAAATCCTGTGGTACCTAATGCACTAGAGGCACCAAAAATACTTTTATTTTCTGTTTGTTGTCCAAATAGTCCGGTAGTTTGCTGTGTTCCAGTGGTCCCAAATAAATTTGTACCGGTTCCCGCTTGAGTTTGCCCAAATGCTGTTGCTGCACCTGATTGAGGTCCTTTTCTGTTCGCCAAATAATCTTCCATTCGAAGCTCTTCAAGAGATTTTGCTTCATATTCTTTCATTGCAGTTATACAATGATGCCTAGTGTTAACATTATTCGTCTGTCCATTTCTCAGTAGAGTATCTGTACCAACAGATGGTTGGTACTTTGCTATAGCAGTTCCAGTTGCTGCTGTATTTGCTTGTCCAAAACCCATTGCTGAGCTTCCAAAAACTGTATTCGGTGTTTGACCGAATGAACCAAAACCTGTTGCTGCAGTATTTGCAGAATTAGATGGCCCAAAAATTGATGTAGTTGGTTGAGCCTGACCAAATCCAAAACCAGATGGTTTTGTTGCACCAAAAGCGGATGATGTTGCTTGACCAAACAAAGATGTTGGATTTGCATTTTGTGTAGTAGTTCCAAATAATGATGTGTTTTGAGCCGGTTGTGAAAATCCTAAAACCATAATTTCAAAAAATTATAAAAACTAAATCCAATAAATTTTACATGTTGTTTCAGATTTCTGAAAGTGTTTATTTAATTTTCTAGTTTAAATCCTTTCGATATAATCAAAATTCAGAATGTAATCAGAAAATAACTCAACTACATGTCAGAAGGTACATAAACAAGTTCAATAGTTTCCCATTTTATAAAGTAGTTTGCAGAAATTTTTATTTAACTAAGCAATAATACAGGACTTCGTTTTTGTAGTTTGAAATTATATTTTACATAGCATTTTTAACTCTTGCAAGAACTTATAGCATGAAACCAAACATTCTGCCGAAGAAAATTATTAAGACATGTTAATGGAAAAATGTAAATTATATTTGTGATTGTGATTTCATAAAATTCTTCCATTAATCTGTAGAAGTGTTTTCTAAAAATTTTTTCTAGATAACACTTTACCAGAACAGATTCTGGAAATTTCAACAATGCGTTTTTTATTAAACACTTTTCATATCCTTTTAATAATGTTTGTAATTAGTACACGTTTTAGTATTATTTTAATGGCTTGACTAATTTTTCTTCTTATGATTCTATTTAATATTTCAATTTTTCTCTTTGATTTCATTTTGTAATAAATGTTAAAATTACCTAAATACATTTTCGTAATTTCTTTACTTAGTTAAATAATTTATTCTGAATTTTAAGTCATACTCCGATTCCCACAACATGATTTTTAAAAAAAAAATTGTCTTACTTTTTCTAGCAATGAAATCAATAAACATACATGCTAAAATACATAAAGAAATAAATTCTCACCTCCAAATGCTGATTGTGTTGTTCCAGCTGATCCAAAACCTGATGTAGCACCTGAACCAAAAAGCCCTCCAGAAGTTGATGTATTAGAAAAAATTGAAGTATTTTGAGGGCCAAATGCCCCAGCTTGTCCAAATGCTCCAGTAGCTGATTTACCAAATGATGATTGACCAAAGGAGGGTGTCGCTGTGTTGGTAAAGCCAAATCCAGTACCAGAAGAGGATTGTCCAAATGCTGGTTTTGTTCCTCCAAACATTTTTATTAGCCTTTTAAATTGTTAGTTAAAAAAAAAAATAAATAAAATAAAACTAAGATACAACAAGAATTTCTTGCCCCAATGCTCGCTTGGCAATTCACAAATTTCTTTATTCGCAACAAGCGTTCAGCTCTTTTAATAATAGCTTTATTTAATCACTTTTAAAAATTTATTATTTATTGCTCTAAGTATTGTTAATTTCACAATTTGAATCGCAACTCATTATTTTATTGTACGCAAATTATTTCGCCATGGCGGTTAAATTCACTTACTGCAAATGACACACAACTACTCTTACAGTAACCACAATGAAGCTTGTAGCGATTTACTGTTAAGCTTTCTACAAATGGATGCTTTAATTTTTGAAACCATTGAAATTGATTTTAATCTTATTATAATTTTTCATGAAGGAATCCACATTACTTAAATTGCATTAATTAAAGTGAGTTTCTTTAAGAAACTCTTTTAATCACTAGAAAATTCACTTATTTTTTAAAAACAATAATTCTTTTAGGGTGAAATAACTTTACCAACTTTAACTCTAAGGCCGATTCACATTTATTCAGTCGACAGGTAAACTATCGGTAAGAGCAATTACTTTAGAAAATATAATATCTTTGGATTAAATTAACATTCAGAGGTGACAGAAAATTATTTACATTTAGTAATTTTTAAAAATATTGAATTTTATTTAAATTTAAAGTTCCTCGCTCGGTTCAGTCAAGAAATTTAATTTATATTAAATTAAATACTTAATATGGTTATTATCAATATATTTTTAATTTAATGGTTTAAGCATTTTTAGAACGCCCTAATGCCTCTTGCTATGTTTTTTTTTGATTTTTTTTATTTTGTTTTTATAGAATCTCTCAATGCTCGGATTACCTGACATTGACGTTTTTAGAACAATATTTTCGTGGTTTGTTTACAATTTAACAGGGCGAATATTTGCTGTTGTTTAAATAAA
>JXPE01069583.1:3281-13633 GCA_001015215.1 Holcocephala fusca
TACAACCAAGCAAATTATTATTTTTACTAAAATTTCTGCCAATTTCTTTTTTTTTTAGAAATTTATTTATTGATTATCACATCAAATATAATTTTATATATGAAAAATCACATAAAAACGCGAGCTTAAAAAAATCATATAGAATTACGTTAAAATGCAAAAAAATAAAGTTTAATATAATAAAAAAAAAAACAGCCAAAAATATTTTATAAAAAGAGATTTTTAGATAGATTTCAATCTCAAACTCAAACTCAATATAATAAAAATGTAATCTCTAATAAGCAATAGTAGCTCTCACTTCAGTCTATTTGAAACTTATAAATTATTAAATTTATTGCATACATGAATTGCATAATTTATACAGCATATTTCGAAAATAACCGAAATTTCTAAAGTAGAAAAAGAATATGTAATTATTTGAATAAATAACATATTTGGCTAACACTGTTCCTTACATGTCCAGTTTGAGCTTTGGGAACAGAAAATAATCACACGAAGATAAATCAGGCAATATCGTGCAATAAAAATCAATTTCCTGCAGCTCGATATTCAAGCCTTATTCTCTTTCACAAACGCTTCATAACTTAGAGATAATATCCACCAGAGAACTATGAGACCCGTGGAACAAATTCTCGAAATATTGTACCTTTGCAATCTTAAAAATAAATCCGTACAATTCTCAAATTTGAAACACCAAGTTCTGTCATCTAATACAATCGATTATAGAAATATGCAGTTGTTTACCTGGTTGTTTTAATAAAATTAGGTCCTCCCAATGTTCAAGGCAAGCAATTTCGTGGTTATCATCGTGTTTTTGTGACATGGTGACAAAAAATACTTTCGCTTTACGTACTATAAATTGACAATTTACTCATCGAATCTAATAAAGTTGGTTTTGTTATGTAGATTAGATGTATAGCTCGTATAGATCGTATATTGCTTCAGTATATGGTATTAATAATTTTCTTAAAATTTAAAAATTTCGGTTATTTTTGGGTCATACTGTGTTCGTAAATATATTCTACATCAGACTAGTTCAATCTTCATCAAAATTATTTTTTTCTAATGATGCTGTAATTTGTGATTTCTCTGGAGTGCTTAAATCTTCAGATATTTCGACTACGGTTACAATTTTATTTTTGTTATTTTCAAAAGGAAAATTCAAAATTTCCATTTTGCTTTTATCAAGTGATAAATGAACCTGAACTTTCTCTAGGTTTATATTATTAAGATTTTCGTTGGAACCTTTTACGGAATCCTGCGAAGAATTTTCAGTCAGTAAATTAATTTCATTTATTAATAAACTCCGACCTTCACTTGGGATAAGTGTCTTATTTAAAGAAACATCATCTTGCATTTTTACATCTGCCGACAATAAATGCTTATCTTTTTTGAGTATTTCGGTATATAAATGTTGTTCACAAACGGCTTTAATCTCAGTACAAGAAATATTTTTAACATTATCAATTTTATTGTCATTGTTTACATTATCTGTCTTGGGTTCAAGATTAGGAATAATATTGTTAATTAAATTCTCATCAAATTCCTTTGATTTGATCGTCATTTCCTTAGGAGTTTTAAACTTGCAGTCAACTTGCAGTACATCAAAAAATTTCGAATTAGCAAATAATTCACAAAGCTCGTTTTCAATTGTATTTTCTTCAGGGTTCATATGAATACCCATTGTTGGAATGATATTATTAGATAAATTATTAAAGTGATTTTTACATATATTCATCTTTTTCCATGATTTCCAAAGATTATATCTAACATCGTACATTTCAAAGTTGTCCTCTTTTCTATTTATTTCATTTTCGTTGTATGCAACATCTTTCGAAAGTTCAACATCAATTCCATTAATATTTAAATCGTTTTGATCTGTACTAATTTTTAAGGATACGCCAAGCTCTATTTTTTTTTCAATTGCAATTTCAGACAAATTTGGATCTTTATCAGTATGTCTTTTATTTTTTGTAGTTTTTATATCAATATCGGTGACAGTAGTTAGAACGATTGCTTCATTTGAATCGCATTCTGGAGTAAGATCACGCTGTTTACCAAATTTTGTATTTCTTACACTAAAATCTTGTGTACATTCCGGAATTTTAATGTGAAAGCTCTTATTATCATTTCCATCACAACTAAATTCTAAATACTTTTCATCTGATTGATCTAAAACTAAATTAATCTCTGCGCGAGGAAATAGCAATTTGTGCTCTACGTCTAAAATATTTGGCTTGTTAATCTTATTTGAAATAATATTGAATGAATGTTCTTCAATTCTATGTTGTTGGTTTTCAAGAATTACATTTCCACTATTTTCTGCTATATGTTTTTTAAAATTGTTGGATTTAATGATTTCATCTAATATCTGATCGTTATTTAAAGAAAGTTTAATATCCACATTTGGAGTTCTATTATTACTAAGTTCTTCAGAACTCGTAATTTTATCAGCATTTGAATTAATTTCAATAAGTTTCATGCATTCTTCATTATCAATAATTTTTTTATTTATACTAGATGTGCCTTTTTTTCGATCAATCTCTGTAGAAATGGTAGATTTCTCTAAACATGATTTTTGTAATAAATCTAACTCACTTTCAGAGGATTTTAAAATAGGATTTCTAAAATCTAATTCAATGCTTGCATCAAAATCGAAAGTCCGAAGTAAAGTTTTGTCATTGACCTTACTTTTAGAAGTATGTCCTATTTCGACTAGTTTCAAGTGCGTATTATCATTAGAATCTTGAGAAATACTGCCTTGCATTTGATCTTTGCCTGAATTCTTATCAGAAGCTAAAGTTTTGTCTGATTCTGGTAAAGTTAATTTAATTTTCTTAAATGCAAAATTTTCTAATTCAGTTACTGCATTTTCAATAATTTTGTCGGTCGTTTTATGCATTTTATTGTTACTCTTGTTTTTTAGCTTACATTCTAATTGTTCAAAGCTTATTTCAGAATCTTGCTGCTTAGTACTTAATACATCATCTGTGAAGCTACTATTTTTACGATAAATATTATTCTCTGTACTTTCACTTAACTTATTAATAAAACTATTTTTTGGATCTAAATATTTGTTATCTATTGTTTTACTCAAACCACTAACTACATTTATAATTAGAGGTGTTTGAAATTTATCACAATGTTCCTCTGAAAATAAATTATTATCATGCTGATTAGATCCATCTGCTTCTTGGTCTATTATCTTCATTTCTAAATTCAATTGATGATCATTTTCGATTAAAAATTTTTCTTCTCGAGTAATAACTGATTGATTATTGCAAAAAGTAGAAATTGAATTTTGGATTGGTAAATTATTGCAATTTTCATTTAAATCAATATTAGTGCAAATTTCAGCTTCACCATTTAGTTCATCACATCTTATATTAAATTCTATGTTAGCCTGATTGAAAACGTTTTCATTATCAATAAATTTCCCATGTGTTTGGTCCTTTAGAAAAGTATCAGAGTTCTCTAAATATTCTGGTTTTATATATCCACTAATTACATTTTTTATCAAAGGTATTTGTACATTTTTTTCATCTAAATTATCTTTTCTATCCCTGAAACAATCAGCTAAACTACTTGTTTCTTCGTCTGAGTATAGAATGTTACTTTGAATATTGATTAAATCAGATATTTTCTCCTTATGAATAGATAAATTCTTAATAGATTCAATGTGTGTAGTAAAGGACTCTTCAATATTATTTTTTAATAAATTCTCTTTCAAATAAACAACTTTATCATTTTCACATGTATTTGTTTTATCAGGGTCCTTACAATCAGTTTTAAAGTAATTAATATCGCTTTCTTGTTCATCTGAATCGCTATAAGTGCATACTAAGTTAGAATCTTCTTCATGTTTAATAAGGTCATTTTTAATAGGTATTTCAGTTGCTTCAGGTTTTAGAGAATTATCAATTAGCGTTCTCAATTGTTCAACATGAGATCCTTCCTTCTCGAGGTTATGTACAGAAATGTCTGCATTTGAAGAGATTCTTGCATCTTTTACTATTGGCTCAATTAAATTTTCATCTTCAAGTGTACTTTTATTAAAGCCTGATTCGGTAAATCCTGAAATAATATTCGATATCAAAGGTATTTGAGGTCTTGTAATAACATTAGATATTTCTGAATTTCCAGCGTATTCTAATTCGTCATTTCTTTCATTTGTCATGTCTTCTTCATGATAACATTCAAGGCTATTAGATGCAGCATTGTTATCAGTTTTTAGTTCTAATTGCTCTTCATTGTTAGTAGCAATAGGTGAATATGGATCATATTCTGATTTTACAAAAGCAGAAAAAACGTCTTTAATTCTTAAGTTTAAATTATTATCCGATTTTAATTCACTATGGTTACTACTTGATTTTGATGCATTATGTTGTGGATTTGTGTAGTCAATCCCCTCAATAAAATTATTTTTCTCAATATTAATGTTATCAAGAAAATTCGCAGATTCCACTTCTACAAGACCTGAATAAACATCTTCAATTTGAATGTTTATACTACTTTCACAAGTAGAACTCTCTTTACAATCAACTTCATCAGATGTACTTTCCTTACTATCTTCCATGCATTCCGTTTTAATTTCTGCTTCAGATATATGCGATATTGCTAGCAAACTATTTTCTTCTGGCATACAAACTTCATCTCTAAGTTCATTGCTATCAGATTCATCAGTCATTTCAAAATTTGATTTTAGTTTTTCTAAATATGTACTTTTTACTTCTTCTGTAGTACTTTCACTTTCTGTATCAATTTTAGTATAGCTTTCCGATTCTGATTTTATATAACCTGAATAAACATCTTGAGTTTGTAAGGATGTGGTTTCTTCTGATTTAGTATCAGTATCACTTGAAGAAAATTCTTCTATAGTGTTAATTTCGTCATCTTCTTCTGATTTAATGTCGTGAGCAATATCAATCTCAATGTTATCTAATTTAATAGGCACAATTGCAGATTCTGATGGCACAAAACCAGAATAAATTTCATCAATTCTTAAATTCGTTGATTCATCCGTTTTTGCAGCTTCAACTTCTGATTGTATAAAACCAGAATAAATTTCATTAATTTTTATATTCATAGATTGATTTGTATTTGTATTTGTATTTGTAAAAATATTAGAATTATTTGAATTTAAGCAATTATATTTCGGTAAATTGTCTGTAGCAATCGCTGTTAGAGGTATATGGATAGCATCTTCATCTAGTGGTAAAACTTTACCTAAAATTTCACTGCTTTCTGTATTACATTTTATTTTAATTTGCGTTGTATCGTCATCAAAATCAGGTTCAGATTCTGAATTTATGAAACCAGAACATATATTTTTATTAGATTCATTGCAAATTTTTACTTTTTCTACTGCATTGTTTACGTCAATATTAGAATCATTTTCAAATATTTCTGGACGCGAGTTGTTACTAGAATTATCACAAGCAACTTCTTCATCTGTTAAAATAAGTTCTTCTTTAATATCCAATAGAAATTCGCCCTTATTGTTTTTAATATAATCACTGGTATTTTTTTGGATTAACATATTTTCATTAATAACTAAATTTCCTTTTACTTCAAACTCAGTAATATTTTCTGGAGACAGATGAACTTCAGTTTGATAAGATTGACTTTTACCTTCGCATTCTATTGATGCATCTTTTAAAGCACTGCTGTTACTATTTACATTGTTTTCACAATTTTCACTTGTCTCAGTGCTATAATCATCTTGGGGACTGTCATATACCGAAATATGATCACTTTGAATATAATCTTCATTAGTTGATATTTGCAGTTTTGATTCTCTTCGATCTTTATGTAATCTTTTTCTCTTCTTATTTTTCTTTTTAATACACAAAAAATTATTTGCAGACTCGTCTACAATTGATGAATGTAATGTTCCCAACTCTTTTGTTATTTTCAATTTAATTGTAGGTTTTGATAATACTGAATTTAAGAGTTTATCTGCATTTATAGCATCATTTTCTTCATTCATAAAATTAATAACTTTTTCGTTTTTGTCACTGCTTAATATTTCTAAGTTTGAATTGTTAAAATCTTTTGATGACTGCAATACACCTAAATTGTTTTTAATTTTTGATAGGGGAATATCCGATTCTGAATCAAGATTTTCTTCTAAAGATTCTTGTTTTATGTCGATTATGGTCATAAAATCAGTTTTCAATAAATTGCTGAATAGTTCTTTATTATCATCTTTTAAACCAGTCGATCTGTTATTATCATTTCCATTCGATACCAATGTTATTTCAGAATGATTTTCTTTTAAAACTGTTAGTAAAGAGTTAGTTTCTTCTTTTATATTGAAATTCATTCTTTCGGGTGAAGATAAAGTAAGAGATAAAACATTTTCCGAGGATAACTCTCGTCCATCGTAGCTTTTACTCTGATCATTGCAATAAATTATATGTTTCTTTACATCACATTTCTTTGGTAACTTTCTTGTACATTTGGGACAAGTGCGAGAATTAATAACACAACTGTGCCAGTTAAATAAATTTTGAGTTTCAAATTTTCCCTTACACTTGTCACAGTACTTAGTCTCAAATATATTGGTGTATTTAATTGTTAAGCAATCGTGAATGTGCCTGTAATATTCATACAATTAGAGAAAACAAAACAAACAAAAAAAAATAACATAATAATTTAAAAATAAAAAAGATATTTACTTCGTGTAACCAGTTAAGGATTCCAGAATTTTATCACATCGACCACATTTGTATGGTATTTTGGCCAATTTATGCCAAAGATTATGATTTTTAATATCCATCTTAATTTTTATTGTTTCATCACAATAAATACAGTAATAAGGAACAATATTTGGAACATGTTCCGATCGAAGGTGGATATTAAAAGTTTCAGTATTCATAAATTCGGTTTGACAAATTTCACATTTCTTTTTCTCGACCTTTGGTGGTGCATCACTTTCCTCGGATTTTTCGTCACATAAAGCATTACATCTAAAATTAAATTAAATACAAATATAACGTTTTGAAATTTTGTTACTTCAAAAATTATACTAAATTGTGCTTTGGCTTAAAAATTTAAAATACTGTAAGAACACTAAAATAGTTTATTATTAGTTGATGTTAGTTAGTGAACTGCTTGTCTTATTTTTTAGTTAAATATCTTCGTATTTATTTCTAAGTTCAACAATTCTACAAAACCAAAACATTTTCTCAGTAAAGTAGCTAAGTTGAAATCAATTATGAAATTCAGAGTTTAAATCGAAACATTTCATTTCTTTTGCAAAAAAAATGTTGAATTGAAATTCAAAAAAAGGAAAAAGAAAATTCATCTCAGGTATTAACATCCGGAGATATAAAAATGTAGTTTTTGTTGATTGGTCGTGAAATACCGTCGACATATGCAAAACTGTATTGGCTTAAACTATCATTTTTTATTGATTATTCTTATAGTAAGTGCTCCGAACATATTCTTAAAAAAAAAAAAAACAAGTAAAAAGAAGTAAATTTCAGTCTTCATTTATTTTGGTTTTGTGGAGGTGTTCTAAAAAATTGTTGCCTGTAAAAGTTGAAAGAGATAGCTTCCTTTATTGAAAAATTGCTTATTTATTAAATTTATTGAGCACTTACTTAACAGTTTATTCGCAACCAAAATATTACTGTAGTAAGTGATTCTGAAAATTTAAGTTAACTGCAAGTTTAAATGCAAGAACTACTTTAAGTATAAATCAAGCGTTTACATGAGTAATTAAATTCAAATAAAATACTCTTTGAAGTAGAGTTACAAATTTTAGAAATTTATTCTCTTTAAAATTAACTTACTATAGCTCAGTCGTAGATAGATAAAAAGCTTCACATCAAATTTCCCTACTTACAATATCATTTGATATTTTAAAAGTAGTAATCAAAGATGCAACTATTTAGAACTTTAAAATATCCCAGCTACACGCATCAATTTTTGCGCAAACAGTCCAGTCAATAACGTGTTAAGATCTACGAGAAACATAAAATTAGAAAATCATAGAAAACGCGAGACAGTGGTAAAAATATTTTTACCTAAAAATATATTATTCTAAAGAAAAAGTTTTGAAAGTATTTTAGAATCTAATAATATTCAAAATTAAAGAAAAAAAATCACTTTATTCTCAAGGCAGCTTTGAAGATGGTGAGAATGTCTTGAGAATTAAATGACCTAGGACATCAAACACCGATAAAAATGCACAAAACAACAAAATTAAGAACATTAAGTAAGCAAAAGCAGAAATAATATAAAATACGATATTTAAAAAGTGCTATATAATGTAATAGGACATCTGTTACAGCTTCCAGTTATCGGCCTTAGTAATTTTTTCTTTTAGTTGTAAGAAGAGAAATGCTGGCATAAGTGTACGTTTATTTCCCCGGGTGAGAATTACTTTGAAGATAATATGATGTTCAATGAGAAGAATAACTACTAAAATATTTGGAACTTATTTTTTCTAAATCGACATATCGAAGAAGATGACAAAAGTAAAAATATGTTACTCATAGTGCTTAGTAGAAAACCTTAAATATATACTATCATTGTAAAGATTTCTGTGGTAAGTTATAAATTTCTCGCATGCTGTAAAATCTCTTGCACGGCGCTTGATTATTGATTTTATGTTATTTCAATGCATCATTTTTTATGGATATTATCATTAATTTTAATAAAAGTTTGATTTAAAAAATAGAATATCATTTTTCGAACTTTCAGTAAAATTTGAGCTACTTCTGTTATATTTTAACCACTCGATGATTAGAATGATTACTCTATCGATTATATGAAAAGATAAAAACTTAATTAATAATTAATTAAGTCTTATTATCAACTAAGTGAAATGAAATTACATCAAGCATATTTTACGCACGATATTTTTGCACAGATATCTGTTATGAATAGCAGTGTGATTATTTTTGACTTTTCTATAAAATTGAACCATACTCACGATTCATTTTCCCATAAAGTGCAGATCTATACTCTCGGAAAACTGGACCGCAAAGGAACATTTAAGAAAATTAATCTTTTTAGTTTTATTTTACTGTCGACGAATGGAACAAATATGAAAATTTCTATCATATTTCTAATGGACAAATAAAAAGCAGCAAATAACATCAACGATTTCCTTTGTTAATTTCTCTCTGGACACAAAATAAACACCTCATTTCTTTTTAAGTTTAAAGAAAAACATAACTCAAATTGAAATTTTCATATAAGCATTGATCTAAATTTGCAATTCAAGTTGATAATTTTTTTTTGTGCCCTGCATATCGGGAAATAGCTTCGTAGTCAGTTCAGTAAAAATCTTAAATCTTTATTGCAAAGCTAAAGTGTAAATAGATTATATTAATTTGTTGATCAACAACAACATTAAGTTTAGTAAAAACCAAAATCATTTACTAATAAAAATTAAAACACATACCGTAAGTTGATTTTTCTAATATCTTGACTGACAAAGGCTCTTCTTTTTGCAAGTAGTTTTCTTTTTTTAGCAGCTATATTTGTCCTGTATTTAATGATGTTCTCTTCCTTGCATTCAAAATCTAAAAATCATATAAGCAATTCAAATTTATTCTTTTTAAAAACAAAAAAACGCATACTTTGCAGAATATCCTCGTCCTCTTTTGCCTCAAAATTAATTTTTTCTTGATTTTTTTTACCAGATTTTTTATTTTGTGGTAATTCGATTTTCATGGTAATTTTTGGGCTCAATTTATCTTCTGTTACGAAAGTTTCAGATATTTTAAAGTTTTTACCCATTTCTTTTTTTCTAATATATTTTCGAGATATTTTTTCATTATTTTCATTTTTTAATTCTTTACACATTTTTTTTGCTGTAGAGTCTGTAGATGTTGCTGTACCAAGTGATCTTTTTCTTGTACATTTTTCAATATTTTTCATTTGATCATCGTCCGAGCAGCTTTCTGCTCCTAAACCTAAAACAGATTCAGTCTGAACTTCAATCTGTAATGAAATTGCATACATTACAAACATATAGAAATTCTTTAATTTAATTTTCTTTATTGCCTTGGGTATGTCTTGTAATTCGAGCAGGGCTAAAGGTTTTCGCGTCTGTAGAAGTGTGGAGAAGCACATCTCTCTGAATTCGTAAAAATCATTGATTTTATCATAGCACAAGTTACAAATATTCTGCGGCATTCGGTCATCCTTAGTTATCTAAAAAATATTTCATACATTCTTAGTTCATTTACTTCGGAAAGTATAATTAAAACATTGCTTTTACACAATTAAGATAAAAAATATAAACCTTCAGTCCGACACAATCAAAGATTTTTTGACACAAATCTGGTTCACCATAAAAACTTTTGTTATCACTTAATGTGTCTTCAGGAATG
>JXPE01069595.1:14601-24759 GCA_001015215.1 Holcocephala fusca
AAAAAAAAAAAAACATTTTTTTTCTTATTGGAAAGAAAACAGAACAGAAAATATTCCATCTAGCTTACGTCATAACCAATAAATCAATGATGTATCAGTCAGTAAGGCGATTTATCTCGAAAATCTCCAGCGCGGCTATTAACAAATATTTTTTAATTACAAATGAAGGAGAAGTAAAAGGAAAAGGAGAAGAAAAAGAAAATAAAATTCGAAAATGTTCTAGAAACTTTCTGATAAAATTGAACCTCAAACTGATTCACGCACAAAAAAAAACCCATGAGGTAATTGAAATGCAAACATCTTTTACTATAAAATTTTTGAAACTTTACACAAAAAAAAATTAGTCACTGAAGAATGAAATTTTAAACAGACTTACTTTATTTGCGACAGTATGCACCATTTTTGCTTGCTGTTTTTAAATTGCTTGAATTCCTTGTTTTAAGCAACTGAATTTATAACTAACAATCAACTCGACCGTCAAATGTTGAATTAAACTTTAAACCTCTTCACCAACTCACACTTCTCTAGGAAATGGCGTTCTCTACCATTTCGTAATAGATCTGACATTTGTTTATTGGACTAGATTAAAGTAGAAAATTTACGGCTTCTACATCCTGGTACTATGCCATGACAGATTTTTTGTCAGAATTGTCAGATCAAACAGTTTTTGATAAATGTGGCGCCAAAAAGAATGCAAGAATTGTAATTTCTCAAATTTGAAAAATCTTTTATAAAAACTCTAAAAAACATGAATAAAAGTTTTAATTTGCAGTATTTCTACTTTTTTTGATGTATGTTGCCTAGCTAAATATTTTATCGTGTTTTCAAAAAAGTGAAAATTCTCCAAAATTTGGAATAAGAAATCTCATTTATTGAAATTCGGAATTTATTTTGAACTAATACGATGGAACATTATTGCAAAAAAAACATGTCCCTGAACTGATCAATTTTGACATATATCTTGCACAAATTTACAAAAATTCAGAACAATCTTATTGACATAATCAATGGTCTCATTAGTTTCTTATTGTTGATAAAAGTGCATTGTTTAGATTGTTCTGCATACTCATTCTGCTGTTATGTCTTTATAATTTTTCAAAATATAAAGCTATATCAAACTGTTCATCGCGTAAAAATTTTCTAAAAATAATTTTAAAATAATTATTTAATTGAAATCATTCTTTTTCTCTTGAACGACTATGTCTTTTTTCGCGTTTTATACACTTTCTAATTTATTGTTTTTAACCACTTTGTCTTTTTTTGTATTTAATCTGAAGTATTAGCATTTTCTACTATTTTTACTTGTTATATTCAAAATCTATCCCACTATTGGTAGATTTCTGGGCTGTAGGTTTTGTTTATTGCTGCTAAGTATTAACCCTTTGCACTCCAAGTGCGCCTCCCAGGCACACCAATAATAGCTAGCTAACCGCGTATGAAAAAATTTTTCTTCATATTGAGTAGACTACTTCAATGAGTATGACGTCGTGGAAATAAATCGTAATATGAGCTGTTATAAATGAAATTGACACACGTTCACTTTTTCATGTAACGAGATAATAAAGGTTTTGCGTTTGAATCAATTTAAAAATATATGCTATTTCGTTATATAGTCAAAATTCTTTTGTTTATTTTATGATAAAATCGTACTCCATTGAATATGTGATTACAAAAATAAATAGAGGATGTCTATAACTTACTAAAATTATAATTAACTTAATTTTTTCCAATTTTGGACTTATACCACTTTCATTCATAACAGCTCAAATCGCACATTACATTGCCAGATAGGGCAAAAAAAGTGCACGCTGCAAAAAGCTTTTGGCAAGAAAGAGTCGGAGTGCAAAGGGTTAAGTTTCTTCTTCATGGTCTTGATCTTTCATATTGTCACTAAATCTTCTCTTTTTCACCTTAGCAATAATTTTTAAATTTTCAAAACTTTGAGATATTTTACGTAGCTCCTGAAAGTTCGAGTTTTATTGAAAATTGTATTTAGCTAGACTGTATAATTTTTCTTGAAACATCATTGGTTTAATGTTCTTTTTTTATTCTCAGAAGTTGGATAGCAGGGATAGTTGTAGTGAATAAATAAACTTAACATAAATCAAATGTTTCAAGCAACTCTTTTTAATACTCTAAAAGTTAACATTTAGATGTAAAGCCATAATTAACAAGAATATTTTTCAATAGTTGCAGTACACCTACCAAACACTTTTTTTAACGCTTTCAGTTTTTATTAAACTACTCTTCATCCTATATGCAGAGTAGAGTATTCAAGCATTCAAAACACTGAGGCTATTTCGCTTGATAAGTTGATTGAAAATTTTATTAATTGAGGGCATATTAACATATCAATCGAGTCTGGAAAGTAAAATTCAAAATTACAGATTATAACAAAACAAAATTTATAATATTAACTAAAGACCCAGTTGAATTAAAAGTACCAAATATCGAGGATACGTTGTGAATTTGAAACAAAGTTAATACTCTTGGATAAATCTAATGTTAGTAAATTCTTGTTTTTAAGTTTCCCTTTTTATAATTAATTCTCTAACATTCTCTTTAATTGTTTGATATTCCTTTTCATAACTCTGATCACATTAAAAATTAGTAAGGTTTTCTTTTAAAAGCCTGATTTCCATCAGATCTTCTTTGCTAACATTGTAAATTCTTTGCTAACAAAAATTATATTTTGTACAAACTATCAGGTTTGAAAAAACTTCAAAAATAAATATTATAAATAGATTAAGAGTTGTTTTTTTTTAATTTGTAAGAGTCTATGGAAAAAGAAGAAACTATTAATTGAAACTAAATTTTACGTGTTTCTTCCTTCACGAAAATAATGCTCAAGAATATAATCTTCTAAATCAATTGTCACCATAAGCTAATTGATCAGCTTCAAGATTCTCAATAATATTTACTTCTTCAATAGGAATTGTAATTAAAGACAGTATTAAATCTTCAAGCATATTCACTATACCTTCATTTTGCTGATTTCATTTCTCTCACTTTTGGCCTTAGAATTAGATATTGATGGTAAATTTTAAAAATCTTGGTAATTCTTGTTCTTAAAGAAAGCTTGATTTGAATTGAATGTATGTTTTAATCTTGTTTTTGATCTTGCTGGAATGTATTTGCTCATTTATTCTAATTTGGGGGCTTTTCGTTTTTAATTTTCTTTTTATTGAACTTTGTGGTAGTTTAAAATTATTTTTGATTGAATTTATTAATTCATTAGAATTTAAGCCTAATGATACTAATCTCCTGGATTGCCGAAAATTACATTGTGACCGTTTTACTTTTGAGCG
Source organism: Holcocephala fusca (assembly GCA_001015215.1). Classification (NCBI taxonomy): domain Eukaryota; kingdom Metazoa; phylum Arthropoda; class Insecta; order Diptera; family Asilidae; genus Holcocephala; species Holcocephala fusca. The sequence goes on from JXPE01069595.1 coordinate 17,910, forward strand.
AGAAAATGAAGGTTTTTTTTCAGAATATCCTGTTTTTTTTTCTTTTACATTTATATTTGATATCACAAAATTTATTCAAAATACAATATGGCAAATATGTTAATAAAACAAAAGAAAAGAAAAAAATTGTTCGGATTTTTATATTGAAATCCTTATAAATTTTTTGTGTTGGTTGACAATTAAATCCAAAAAAACTATGATAAGATAATTTTTCATACAAGTTGAAAAAGAGTCTTTTTGTTTAAGTAAATAATGAAAATCGAAAAATTTATTTTAAATTCATCAGAGCTAAAGTATATTAGAAAAATGGAAGTAGTAAACAACTTTTATAATAATGCCTTCTAATACCGAAAAAGTTGTTAAAACTACTTTTAACGAATCAAGAAATACTAACTAATTTTTGGAAAAATATTTACACATCAGAGCTGCTAAAATGCAAACAGATGTGGATAGATTTAATTTTAAGCTTATGAAATGGATGAGTTTCTACAATCCAATCAAATCGAAGGTATTAAAAATATGATTGGAATCCAAGCAAATTTCAGCTGTGGAAATCCATTTAATTTGCTTACTAGTGGTATATAATATTATCTATTTACTATTTATAAGATTCAAAATCGTTTTAGATAGAACCTTCACAGTCTTCTTATTTTCATCATATAATATATAATCAAATTATGGATGAAAAACATCCAAATTACACATTTCTACTCCCTATATTTTTTTATAGTATTCCCCAAGAATAATCGAATTTTTTTAAATTAAAAAGAAACAAATTGCTATTATATTTTGCCAGAATTATTATTTTTTATTCAAAATTGGTTCCTTTCACATCAATACTTTCTTAGGCATGTTTAATCAATACTATAATATATTTTTATGTTTTATTTCGCAATTGTCTCAATAATTCTCATGATGGTTTCTTAAACTTGTTCAGTTTGAGTTTCGAGAGCACGAAATAAATAGTCACATAAATAATGTTTTTTATATGTTATCAACGATTTCAATATAAATGACACGTTTTACATAAAAAATTTTATTTTATTTTTTGTAACTTTATGTAACTTTAATTTATAGAATATAACAAGATGGGCTAATATTATTCCAGTTGTTATTAAGCATCTTCTATAATCCACTGCTATTCTTCAGTTGATTTTTGTTGGAGAGAAATCGTTTCTTTTCATATACGAGTATGCCATAAATTCTCGATAGAATTCAGGTCAGAAAATTGTGCTAGTCATTTCATGACCAAAATATATTTTTTTCTTGGCCAATTTATGGTAATTATAGAATTATGATTAGGACAGGAATTATTCGATCCTGATATTGACTCACAGTTTTTAAGCGATTTGATTCAATTTTATGGTCTGTAGAACATTACTTAGCCAGTGGTAGAAGGACTGCATCTCACAATCAATGGTATCATTATGTATTTTTTTTGTTTTTGTTAGACATAAATAGATAAAAGTAAGTGTTAAAAAGTTTTTTATAAATTAGTAAAACTACTTCTTTTCTTAATGTCTCATATTTATAGTAGTAATTCACCAAAATTTATATTTACGGATTTCTAACACAAACATGTCAGTCGAACGATTCTGTTCCACAAACGCTCCATAACATCCAGATAACATTCACCAGTGATATTTTGTTCCTGTAGAACGAGTTTCCAAAGTATAATACTTTGTCAGAGCATAGCTCCTTGTAAGCTTCACTTTGTCCTTAAGGGAAAACAATCAGATGCCTAACAATAACAATGCCAAGTTCTTAACTCTTGGTTTTTACAAATACTACCTTAGGCACGATGGTCTAAATGTCTAAAATTTACAGACTAATAGAATAGAAAGTGGTTTTTTGTATTTTTATTTTTTTGGAGATTTTGCTAAAAAAGTTTTTGAATGCAAAAACTTCAATATTCGCATCAATAATTAGGCCATAAGGAGAAAAAAATTCCATTATCTAAATTGTACCAACATTATTTTTCTTGTTTATGATAAAGTAAAGTAAAGTAAAATTGTTCTTTCTATGGAATAGTAAAAGCTACCCCAAACTCTAGATCAAATTTCATACAAGCTTCATAGGAATTCTAAATTTGTAACAGAGAAAACATCAAACAATCAACATCTAGAACGCACCAACATTTTCCCCCTTTTTTTTGAGGATTACACTATTAGCTAATAATCATATCATCATTCACCTATACACTCCAAAGTTTGTACAATCATTAGAGACCTTTTTTGCTGTTGATTTTGTTGTTCTTTCAAGTTTTATTATGGGGTTAAAAAATAGACCAGGAAGCAACCTCAAAAACATTCTTTTTTCGTTTGACAAAAGGAAAAACACATCGATGCACGATCACTGAAAAAAAACAAAGGAAAATGGTCAAAACGTTCATTTTTTTTATCTTTTAAACTCCCTAGTTTTTCGCTATAATATTTGTATGGCCGTGGGAGAGCGTACAATACTGCAATTTGATATTTGTGTAACCCGAATTTAAGAGGATGTTCAAACATTAAAATGTGCGCCCCAAAGTGAGCATCCATCCCTCCGTTAAAATCATCCCTTTAAAAACAGTTAGGAAAGGATAGCATCTACCCTCTGTTTACTTCTGTTTTATGTAAATTAATACAAATCGTTATAAATCAGACGTTTACTTCTGCTTTTGCCCTTAATTCTTCCTTGTGAAGATGTTAAATAAAGGAAGTTAGTAAAATAATACAAAACGGTTTTTGAAATTGTTTTTGATGTTACTTGCACATACTAAAAAACTATGGTATAGCTTTGATATTTACGAAATTTTGCTATTTTATAATAAGAAAAAGGCTCCTGCATAAAATCACAAATCCTTAAAACCGATTAGATTTCTATTTTAAAATTAAAATGGATTTACAATTGCCAAAAGGAGTGAGTGATTGTGGTACTTCACCTATCCAAAGCCTTAGCGTTTCAATTAAGTTTTTTCTTTTTTCAAATTCACATAAAGGGATTATAAAAAAAGGATTGACATCGAGAATCCCAACACAAACCCTAATAAGTACTTAATATGACAGCGCGTTTGCCTTTTTTCTTTTTATCCAAACAAGGGTTGTAACAATCTCATAATTTTTAATGGTAAAAGGTGCTCTATCTGAGGACGAAAAAAGAGTAATAACTATTTTTTTGAAAGAGGATAATTTATCACCTCAACCGAATATCATTTTGCATAATAATATTAATAAATGTCGGAAGATTATTTGCATATTGAGCTATTTGAGTTAGTATTACTCGGTTCATTGTTGATAAGTACTATAAAATATACCGATTCGCTACCCTTAAAAATTGATCACTTTCTTTTTTGTAGGTTGGCTTTTTATGAGATTTCAGTAAATCACTGGTTGCGTGTGGCTCCTGTCAAAACTGAAAGGAATCATTTTACATGCATATACCTCCTTTTTTAACTCGTATATGCAAATTGTTTGATCCTTTGTCAAGAGTAATAAATCACCTATTGAAAAACGATTATAACTTAAATCCTTAGAGGTGTGAATTTCGAGAATTTGTTAAAGTCCTTGCGACTATATCGTTTTCCGGTTACTAACGAATTACACGAGTGTGAAAAGTGTGAAAAGACTTGCTTTTCCTTACCTAGAAGATCATAACATTGCAAATTCAAAAATGAATTTACTCACACAAAAACAAAATAAAAAACTAACAAAAATAACATATTGCAATTACATAAAATGTTTTTTTTTTCTAAAAATGGAATCTCACAAGAGCCGTGCATTCAGTTGTAATCATTTTGAAAAATATGGAAAACCCTTAGAAAAATTATTGTATTGCTTTGTTCTCTAGTTTTCCGGGTTTCTAGCAATCTTCATCACATTTTACAATAACACTAAACTGATGGAAATAGCCTTATAATGATTTTGGGGAAATTGCTATTACGTTTTGTTACTTTCATAAGGACTTCATTGTTCGCTGTTTATTTAAAGCACAATGGAACGTGTGGTCACATAAAATTTATCGAGGATCTGAAAAGTCAAAGATCAAACACTACCTGGATTTCTGTGTTTTTTTTTTAAGTCTATTGTTGTAAATGTTTCTTCTTTCAGTTTAATAAAACCTTCAAGTAGCTCAAACTACTTTTAAATATTGATAACATTTTCGGTTGACCGAATTTATGTTATTGATAAAAACTGCTAACCAAGCATTTCCTTTTGAAAAGAGGGTAAGTAGTAGCTGAGATAGAAATTTTGATATTACAAGGAGAAAGCAAAACTGTTTTCTATAAAAGTTGAATTTTTATGGGCCGAGAATTTAGAAACACAAAATTTAAGGAAGTCGAGCAGTAATTGGGACTTGATTTTTTAAACTAGTAATGTGAATCGTCGTAGTACAGAGATCTCTGTAATTTTTCTTTATTAAGATTTACCTCAAATATTGTGTTGATTTTTATTGTTTTTCTCTCTTCAGACTTGCTGCTTTTCCAAACATTAGATATCATCGCACTAATTACTGAAATTCATAAATTTTCAATCACTCTGAATTTCATCTTTTTCTATTAGAACTAGAAATCAATACTACAATATCGTTTAATATAGTAGCCGTTTCTGTTTTGGTAATTATTAGGATAGCATTTTTATTGTTGTTTCGATAGTAAGCTCTGGGAGCTCTCAAATCATCATAAATCGAATTATCCTAGTTGACTTAGTAACTCTTCCGAACAGATAAAAAAAAGATTTACAACTCTATGCACATATTGGGATAGAGAAGTATAACTTTTACAATTCTTCTAAAGTTTGTTATTTGACATGACAATTTTTTAGTGAAAATAAATCTCAACTTATGATTGATCCTTGATTTTTGAAATTTTATTCTACTGACTAAAAAATGAAGCCATTTTCTTATAAATCAAAACTATCGCAATCATCCTTAAACAGGGGTTTATAAGAAAATAGTGAAAGCATTACCATTCCCAATTCGGTACTTAATCTGGCACTGTAAATCTTTAAACTGATAAAAAAAAAATTAAATTACTTTGCAATTATTTCTAAAAAGCAGTAAGCAAAATTTTGTAGACTGGGGCTTTGTTTCGAAGCATTATGGGGTTTTAATTCAATAAAAATTCCAAAATTTTTGTGTTTTTTTTTAATTGTTTTTCAAGTATGCAACAGTAAATAATAGAAACAGTCTGATGCGAAATAAAAAGCACTCAGAAAAACTTTAATTAACATTTTTGAATCATTTGAATCGGTGCTTACTTGTAAAAAATAAAACAAAAGTAAAAAGTCTTAATCGATAAAATACAATTCTCTTGTTAAATACAATAAAAATGAGATCTCTAATTCCACTGTTCAGGAAACCATGACTAGATGAATGAAATTTAACAATAATACCGTCCTTTTTTCTTTTTTGAAATAAAAATGAAATTAAGAAAAATGAAGTCCTGTAAGCTAAATATAAAGAAAACATATTTACAGTCTTGAAACATTCACTAAGTAAAAGCTCACAATTTTTGTTTAATTTTTCCTAAATTTAATCTTAGAAAACACTAGTAAGTTCTTGTCCTCCAACTTGAAAAGTATGATGAAAGATTGATGAGTCGACTTGAATATTCCAAGCATTTTCACGCCCAGAATTGCTATAAAAAAAATCAGGGCTTGAATTACCTGACATTTGATAATGCCCTTCAAAAGATTGAATATTATTTTCCGTATAAGAAGAGGTAGATAATGTTTGTTGGCAAGATTCTTCATATGCCGGAATGTATCCATTTTCTGTGGATTGAAAAATTCCAGTTGAGCTTTCGTAGCCACAATTTTGAAATTGGTGTTGATGATTATGCCCATGGATCTGAGAATTCACAGGATAATAATAATCGTCACAAGCACTAGAACTACTAGTTAAACTAGATGTATCGTCACAGCTTTCATATTTACAGGTATCCATCAGCCATTTTGTTTCTATATTTGCAGTTGTATCTGTTTCTAGTAAGCCATTTTGCATTTGCGCCGAGTTTGATCCACCCACATTAGAATTTGATTTATGGATTTGATGATAAATAGCTTCGTTTGAAGAGTGGTGATGATGATAGTAACCTGTCTCCGCAGATGTTTCAAGGTGAGTGTAATGTGGAGCATGTTGTATACCATTTTGTTGAATATAATTTTCATTATAACAATGTGAAATTTGAGAATCCGTTTGCTGTTGCTGATGTGGTATTATATTTTGAATAGAATTTTCATTGTCTGTACTCCATGTATAAAATGATTCCTCAGGATATGTCACATAATTATTGTTTGTAGTACAATTACAATTTTGTTCTAAACACATACATTTTCGTTTAATACTTGGTACATATTCCTGATTTAATGTAACATTTTTTAACGGGCTTGTTTGTCGTTTTGGTGCTCGAAGACTGCACAATTTGGTATTTAGAGCAGCATCTCTAGCTAACATTACAGCTAAGCTTCTTATACGACGGCCTCCACCTAAAGCACGTCTTGCTTCGCTAGATCCTTTGGCTTCTGGCCTTGGATGATCATGAGCCCCTTTTGCTTGGAAGAATATTGAGTTGCCAGTTTGACGCCAGAAATGTGTCACAGGATAACCACAATGCCCTCGACATGGTTGTATTTCTAATCGTCCTGTACAATTTCTATAAACAAAATAAGTGTTGATTCAATGTAATCTATTCAATTGAAATCTAGAAATTTTTTATTAACTTTAAGCATGAGCATAATATTTGATAAGTATCCTTTTCTATTCGAAAGTCTCGAAAAAACTTAAATTTTAGTTAATGTAAAAAGTATCTAAACCATTCGGATAACTATTTGCTTTCGTATGAAAAAAGGATATACATATGTTAGGTAAT
>JXPE01069595.1:25268-36662 GCA_001015215.1 Holcocephala fusca
TAAATAACTGAGTAAAAGAAAATAGAAAAAATTTTTTAGTTCTGGGATCTAATAAATAAAATTACTTCAAGATTATTGTGAAATCGTTAAGAAAAAGCTGTCATTTTTGCAAATCCTTTCTTTATCTTAGATTAGATATATACCTATTAGGACATGGTTTTCCTTGTTGTTTTCGCCTAGCCTTGTCACAAATTGCTGGACGTAAATGTACCCTTTCTCCATTGGGTAACCTGCACTTAGCTGTACACAAAAGCACCCCCAAGCAACTTTTCTTAAGAATATTCACATTATGATTATTAGTATTTCTCATAGCCCAACCAGATGAATGCTTTTTTGCATCTTCATTGTTTGCAGAGTAGACCAATCGGCAATGTCCATTTGCCCACTCACAAAAATCATCAAATTCACTTATCACTGGCACAACAGTGTCATTAATATCCCAATCAATATTCAAACGTGATTTTGTTGTTACCGGACTTTCAAAATCAGTACCTCCCGTTGGTATAGTTGGTGACGCGGTCATTATAACCATAATTGTACTTGTAAATAAATAATTTTTTTTTCTATTTTTATACTCAACTCAAATCACTAAATTTCTCTTATTCAATTTTTACTAGACTTGCAAAATACGTCTGAATCTAAAGACTGCGCAATCTCTACTGAAGATTTTTCGAACCCAGTATCCAGTGCTTACCTCGCCAACAGCTGAAAACCAGTCTTTATCCATTCCCTGCTTATGGTAGGGGTTCCTTACATCCCTAAAGAAGTGAACATAGTCCATTTAAAACGTACCTGACCCCTTTGTTAAGGATTCAATGAATTTTATCCTCATGTAAATAAATCTATAAAAGAAGCTCCTCCCCAGACTTTACCCAAATGTTTTCGTGGGTTCTCTGCGTTTTACTAAAGATTGGATATCTTTTTGTAGCTGTTTATATCGAACTTTAGATAATTTTCATTGGCGGATAATTGTTTGATGTTATTATATATACACGCTATGTCTTCTTCTAATTGCATTAAAAAAAAGAATATACATATACATATGTATAACTATTCTAGCAAGCAGGTGAGGTAGGACTTAGTGGGTTGTTTTGAATGAAAACTTCAACTTGAGAGTTTACCTGAAACTATTATAGTTTTAAATAAAAATAAAACTAAACATTCAAACTTAGCGTTAAACCTGATACGGAAGTAGCTAATTAAGCTCTTATTGTCCTCCTTTGGTAAAAATTTAATACTGTAGTTGAACAATTTTCTGCGTGGGTATGGTGCAATGGTATGATATAGTCGTGGATCCCTTCAATGAAGTTTTCAGGATTTTTTTCGGATTTTACCTTTTTTATGGAATTGTTTGAGAATAGTAAAAAATCACTAAAATTTTAAACGATAAATAAAAAAATTGAAAATATTTGTACTTATTTCTATTCTTTTGAATGCTACACTAACCTTTTAAAATGATTTATTTTGCAAATAAGTTCTTCCATTATTTTTAACCTGTTTTTGACTATTTATTTTAATTCTCGTCTTTCGTGATACGTCAATATTTTTAAAAGAATCTAACAAATAACTTCTTGGAGACTCCTTTTTATCCAGTAAAAATAATATAGTAGCCTAAATTTTCTTTTATTCCCTACATTCGATTTTCAATTATTTTTTGAGTTTCATTCTTTTTCTTGTTATACTATCTGAAATTTTCCTGGATTTTAAGTGAAACTTCAGCAATTTTTATCTATGGAATGTCATGTTTTTAAAAACCTTTGAAATTATGACTTCAATTCCCTTTACTATAAAAACTAATTACCCCCTTTTCCTTAATGCTTCTTAAAAATTAGATGATGCGTTGATAGGAATTTCAAATTTTATCTTTATTCGTCGTTCTTATGCTTAAGCTTATTAGGCAAAGTATTTTTAATAATTCGTTGAAAAATTGCTAAGGTTGCTTTTAAAAAATTTAAATGAATTACATTACAACAGAAAACTATAGAAAAACACGAGAGATTTCTTTAAGACAATTACAGCTCTCTTCATTGAGAATTTTTCAATTGCGTTCTTTACCACCTTATAATAGTATTTCTATGAATATTGGATGTGATCTCAAAATCTTTTTTGAAAGGTTCCAGGGTATGAGTGAAAATGATTGCCAATTAGTTTAAAAAATTGCAGCTATAAGTAAAGTTTTATTAGTGACTTCTTGATAAGAAAAGCATTTTCTCTTTTTTTATTTATAATTTCTAATTTTTAAAATTTTAAGTTTATAATTTCTTAAATAGTTAACTAATAGTATAGCTCATATAATAAAAACTGCTCCTTAAGACCTATAACTTTATATTTTGGAAAAAACTTATACACTATATAGCGCAAGGTTTGTAATATGTGGATATTTGTGTTAATCAGTCTCCTCTTTATGCAAGGGGTAATTGTATTTATTTTGTAAATGTTGATTATTTAAAATGTGCTCTAAAATCAGAAAATTCAAGTTTTAATTTTAATTTTTGGGCTATTCAAAGAAATGTTTTGAAAGAGAAAAGAATGCTAGCATATAAGAGATCAAACTCAATATTTCCTAAATTTGAATCAAGTTTTTCAGATCTTCTATGTCAAATAAAAAATCTAACCCTCTATTTTAAATTCAAAGCAGATTTTTAATTTTTTTATTCATTAATATGCCGAAAATATCTAAAGCTTTCCAGTTAATAGAGAATAAAGGTATATTTTTTAATTAATAAGAGTAAGGCAAGTATGACTTAATTTTGGGATACAAGCATTTATTTTGATCTCATTGACCAAAATAAAATTTAATCCATAAACAAAATTATAAAGAAATATTTTTGATGATGTTTTTCTAGAAAATTCAATTCTTGAAAAGTCAAAAAGAATTGATGAGGGAGACAATAATAAATAAATGACAAAGGATGCGGAATGCACGGTCTGATTTTAATTTCGAATAATGAAAGCTACTTTCGAGAAAAGGCAAGCCTATTAAAGTAGGTTCATTCCACGTACTATATATCCCACGTACTAATTTCGTTTTAATAAAATAAAATAATGTTTTGTCATTTATTTCGAAGATATTTTATTTATGGTATCAAACATTTAAATTACAAGCATAAAAACGATTTCAAGTGATGTGAAAAATGAATTTGGTAGATTGGATAGTTTGCCTAGTAAACTCAAAAACTCCTAACATAAAAGTATGCTTGCAGCTAAAGCCTATTCGCGTCTTATCTGAATTATAAAATACATGACAAAATTATTGAAATCAGTTTTTTCTTATCGTTTTTGTGCTCTAACTGTGCGTAGACCCCTTGAACGAAAAATCGGCTGCATTTTTCACTGAAGAATGTGATATTTTAATTTTACGACATTATTAATACCACTTTTTTTTTCTCTAAAACCTAAAGTAGTGTTTTTGCATTTATTTTTTATAACCCCATTAAAAATAATGGAAAACTTTAATACAGATATATATTTTAAACTTCAGAAATTATTGAATGTAAGCTCAAAGATTAAACTTGATTACTTGTTGGATAGTGGCTAAATTGTTTAATTCCCACACTTTAAATTGCTGATTTCTCCCAAAATACTTTTCTGCCTGATCAACTCGTCCTAAAAGAACACACCTGCCTACAATTCATTTACAATTTTCTCACATTTAGTGAAAATAAAAAAAGGGAAGAAGTTATAGGCTTGTGAAATACGAAAAACGTTAACAACCTCCCAGCTAAAAACGATATGAACTTAATTAACCAAAGGACTTCACTTAACGGATTTACTTCACGCAATTAAAACCACATCCCTTGTAGAACGTAATAATCCTGCAGAAGACTAGGGAAGATCTCGAAGGGCAGATAAGAAGTGCTCAATGCTCTGAGTCATGTCATAGAAATCGAACATGATCAGAAGAAACTTCAGAAAAAAAAAATAAATAAATAAACAAAAAATAGATGACTCCGGTGACATCCTGTGGAGACTTTGATCGTTAAATGATAAGGTCTTTTATGTCTTTTGTTATATTCAACAATGCAGGATTGAGTGAAAGTGGTTTTCACGGTATTAGAATGATTTTAAATCACATTGAATCCTTTTAGTAGTGGTCTTTCCTTTCCACATTTTAATCCTATTTTAAGTTTTCAGACAAAATCGACTAATCCATGCTAGTTTTATTGATGCCATTGAACTAATTTTTATTTCCAAAGATTAAAATGAAAACAAAATTTTAAGCGTGAACTTCTTATGGGTGGTGAGCCATTCTCTTCTGGATTTTATTTTCTTTTGAAATTGTTGCCTAACCCGCATTTTTCCTGCTTCATTGTAGTTTAAAAACGTAGTTGCTTGAAGGCTTCCCACTCTCATGGCTAATGGAAGAACTTTTTACATACGTACTGTACTAAATACAAATCCTTATTTAACTACCGAATGAGGATAAGGGGTGGAAAAAAAGAAACTGTTGCATTTCCACCCGCAGATTATCGTGTGGGAATGAGAATTTTTGCATTATAATTCAATCAGTGATAGATTCATTCATTGATGATTTCAAGAATGAAGTAGGAATGTTAAAGTTCTTGGAAAGTTAGTGTGTTAAACTCCAACCCCTCTGTCAGTAGCTCTCAAAAGGTGATACTTGATGGAATTTAGGATATTAATGAATGAAACTTATTATGCTCAAATTAATGGTAACAATTAAGACAATTTGGGAAAAAAACTTAACGTATGAATGATATCAATTCATGGTGTGAATACGGTATTTGATGACTCTTTAAATTAATAGTGACTGAAAGAATGCTCACAAAGGCTATGGGGTAAAATTACAAAGATAAGAACCATTGTAAAGCCAAGTAATCTAAGTGAGAAAAAAAAACGGGCTCTTTAATTGGTAAATATATGACCCTTGAATGTATCATATATTTTTAGTAGTTGTTCCCTTTAAAAAGTGTTTATTGTTAGTACCAGCCATTCAGTTCAATACTGATGTTGAGCAAGATGAAGGAATCCACTAATACTACATTTGAAAAGGGGCCGACTTTAATTGAAATTAATTGAAGGAAAAGCTCTGTGCATTGCAGCTGTGCTAGCAGTCTTTAGGGATAAAGGTTCTACTTTTGAGAAAATACGTACTTAAAGTGATTCACAATCAAATTTTCCTTTTACTCCCTATACTTTGATGGGAATACTTTTCTGTATTTGGATTGATAACCCCTGTATAATAGATTTTTTTCTATCAATTTATGTTCATTGCTTTAATTAAATTTAATTGGGTGTTATTCTGTGATCACCTCTCCTAGGAGAAATTATTCAAGCATAAGTTTTCATTCAGGATATCCGCAAAATATGAAAATATATAAAAATATTTACGCCATACTTAAAAGTGCGCTATAAAATTCTGCTAGATTTACTGAGTCTTTAGCGTCAACTATAATAATCGGAGCACATAAATTTCAAACTAAATAAATTAAATTTAAATAGATTTTAAAGCAGATTGTTAAAATTTCAATTGAAATTACAATAAGAAGACTGTTTTGGTTTTCAATAGATGTCCACAATGTTTTAAAAGGACAAAAGAGTTCGTCAAATTTATGATGTGATTTGTGTCAACTAGGATTTTATGAATGTACTACTGAATAAAATTCTATTGTTAGTGCAATTAGACTATTCTAATTTTGAAGGGATCGCTTACTCGTTCGTGATAGCTAGGTAAACCAAAACATAAAATCATTTTCTTTCAGAACAAAAGAAATAAAAAAGAAAGGGTCATGCTGAGGCATAAATTAAGGGTTGTTTCTCCAAATGTCTGATGATGCACTAAAAGTCTTTTCTAAAATTCACCCTAAACATCAAGGTGATGATGATAAACACCTTCGAACAAAAGACTATTGTTTGATTCTGTGCGAAAATCAAGCCTTAAAACTTTCTTTAAATAATCATTGGATCTCTTCTTGTTGTGCAATCTCAGTATCTTAAAGGATTTCCGTTAAGATTGAAGATTGAATTATCAAGATTAAACAGTAGGTTTAATTTCGGGGTGCATTTGCACAGTATTTTTAATGAAGTCAACCTTTAGTGATCCGCAACCGAAAAGCACGTATCTCTTGATCTTGTCACATTTATAAAAAAAAGAATATCTTTTGATATTTTAGTAACAAAGAAATATGTTTTTTCAAACGTGTGATTTTCTCTCTTTGAGTTGAAGATTGTAATCTTTGTTTTAAAAGTTTTTATATAACTTTTTAGATAAAATGTGATCATCCTTTTGATCATACTCTCTAACAACGAAATATTGGGAAGAGCTTAAAATGCTCAAGCTGCAGTTCTTACGATTGTTATGTCATAAATTTCTTATCAAATTGATTATTAATTTAATTCGAGATAAAGTTGGTAGATCTTACAATAATTGTTATGACACCTTCAAGTCTTTAGTTCTGCGTCTGCTCTTATCTCTTTACGAAATAATACTCACATAACTAATTTTATAAGGCTTGCGTTAAGATCCCCAACATTTTTTCAGCTACATATTGAAAATATTCTTTGATATCCACTCCCAATAGAGACTTGAAATTTGTTTCGAGTGAAATTGTTGGCTTGGATATTTTGAACCTGTAAACAACATTAGTATTGTTTCATTAAAGTTTAGCTTTGTAGTAAAGATTTTTACTTCGCCCCAGATAATTACTTCTAAGATAATTTTAACAACTTTTTTTTAGATGACTGGTGACGGATAGCATATGCTTTATAAATAGAATTTCGGATGAAAAATATCGCTTTTTAGTCTAGGATACTGAGCTATATTGGGAGAGAAACTAAGTAGACGAGCGTACAATATGGATTATAAAACTTATTCGGTACCTCCATATTTTCATCTAGTGATTGGAAGGGTGTTAAGATAAGTACTTTTCAGTTTATACATAGACAGAAAGTTACGGAAGTCCTTTTTAGAACTGAGTTAATTGAAAAATAGTTGTAGTTGAGAACAATAAGATTTTATGATTCCTATGAGGAATCCATTTAGTTTTCACTTTTAATGATTAATTAGATTTCCTTTAATATCAATTTCAATAAAACATCTGCGAACAATACTTTAATTATTAAAATACAATAACATGAAAAGTAGCGATAAGCCAATCCTTTGAAAGCAAAAATAACCCTTAAACAATTACCAGGATAACATCAGAGATTTCAAAAACAACATCACAAACTGAATAGATTCAAAATGACTGCTATACACATGATAGCTTCTCTTGAAGTAAGCATTTAAATTAATTTAAAGATCCTAATCAAAGCATCGACACACGCACAAAAGCCACACATATTTAACTTTCAAAAAGCCACCTTATGTTCTGCCAACTTTAGGAGGAATGGGGTTTTATGTTTAAGGATAAAAACAAACCAATTGTATAGGAATATTTTAGAATAACAGGAATATGGTCTTCAAATGGATAATTTTTAACCCAAAAATAGGATGAGGAATATTTTCTTCTTTACCAACGCACACATGAAAAATATTTTTTAATTTTTTTGATTGTTTAATGTGCAATGTATGGAATGTGCAAGTATGTATCAGGAAGGCGTTATCTTGAACATATACAAGGATACCAAACGACCAGCGAACGTTTTTCATTGAGTCTACCTAAAAAAAAAGTTCAATTGGATTCCTAAGTTGAAGGGGATGTTTATTATTATTGACGAGCTGCTTAGCATCTGCCTTCTATCAACCCCCAAAGTGAAGATAATTTTCAATTGCATTTTCCAATTTTTGAACAGAGGCCGACATGATTGATCATCTTTTTGTCCACTGCCTCTGTAAGGAAGAGGATCATTGATTTTATTCTATCTCGAAGAAAAAAGGAACGCTTGAAACTTTTTGATAATAGCACTGATGAGCTGTCCATGAAAATTGATTTTGAAGTTTTTTCACTTTCGTACAAAAAGAATTTGATTAAATTTGAATTTTAGTATTATTTTGCAGATGCTTTAATTTGTGTAAATGAGATAAATGTTCGCATTTAAATATTTATCTATGAAAATTACTCACCCGTTTGTAAGAACAACAAAAGCATACTTTATTAATAGAGAAAACCCATATATTGGTTAGAAGTCGCCAGACCTTTACAACCAAAGGAAACTAAAACCAACTTAAGGAAAATAAAACCACAATTCTAAGAATTTGAAAATGATTTAGTTTTGGGGAAGATTAAAACCAAAAGAATCTAGAAAAGTATGAAAAAAGGTGGTTTGTCTGAAAGCAAAATTACACTATAAGTCTGAAGCATTAAAGAATAAATTTTGAATTTTCAAGGAAATTGAGTAGTGTTTTTAAGCAAGATTTTTAAGAGTGGTGTATTTTAAAGCACTTATAGAAAAATTGTGAAGCTTTTTTTAATATTCTAGCAAAAAATTGAGTAATTTTTTTACAAAATAAGCAAATGAAAAACCAAAACATGTTTGCCACAAATAATCAAAATGTGCTTTTTAAAACGTTGCTTAAATTTTAAAATTTATGGTAATTTATGGTGTTTTAAGATAGGAAAAAATGTTATCTAAGAGACTAAAGCGTTCTTGAAATGGTTCTTCATCAAAAGTTGAATTTTCATTTATGAAAAGCACCTTTTTACAGCATTTTTTAAATGGCATCCAGTTAATATCTTTAGTCCACGAATTTGTATAATTATTAGGATCCCTAAAATGAAAATTTAGATGTATTTAATATAAAAATTAAAAAGTTTTTTTCACTATACCCATTTTTGCCGAACGTTGTCCAAAGTTCTGTTAATTTTTCAACCATTTGACTTTCAAGATCAGTTTTTTTGAACATAGGAGCCTTTTCGGTATGAACTAGAAGGTATAATAAATCATCCGCATGATAAACACCTAAATTTAAAGCCACATAAAAATGATAATAAAAAGTTTTTGATAATTTTTTTAAATACCAAGCGGTTTCCCATCATTCCCATATTTCCAGCTATATCGTCCTTGAAAATCATTTCGATAGTAATAAAAATCTGTGTAGTTATTTGCTAAAATTGCGAGGACATGCTTTCCATGGTTAGCTAATAAATCTGAAAAAATGTCTCCAAATTGCTTCATATTGTTCCAAGTAATTTTTTGATCCCTAAGATAACTTTTTCTTAGCAAGTTTGATATGTGCACTTCATCTAGTTTATATTCAAGAGTCGTAGATGCAGCTGTATGGAAATTTGAATTAAATTCATCCAAAAGTTTGGAATCATTGTAAATTTCTACAAAAAAATACATAAGTTTATTTTGAATATAATTATTAACACAAGTAANGTCTCCAAATTGCTTCATATTGTTCCAAGTAATTTTTTGATCCCTAAGATAACTTTTTCTTAGCAAGTTTGATATGTGCACTTCATCTAGTTTATATTCAAGAGTCGTAGATGCAGCTGTATGGAAATTTGAATTAAATTCATCCAAAAGTTTGGAATCATTGTAAATTTCTACAAAAAAATACATAAGTTTATTTTGAATATAATTATTAACACAAGTAACTTTTTACCATAAGCTAAAGCTGTGAATTCATCTTTCACAATTCCCGCAAGAATTGGTACTCTCGTAAATTTTCCATGTAAATAAGATCTTATGGGATGATCTAATAGAAATCTTTCCTGTCCAAAATTTTTTTCTACGTCATAATACCACCGAAGTTTATGAAACTCGCTAGTGCCTATTGAATTCATAGCGTCCATAATAATTTCATAAGAAATATTTCGAAGACAATCTACCAAAAGTTGTGAAGAATGAGTAGGACAACCTAGCTTAGTTGCTAGTTCCTTTGTACTTTCCTTATTTCTAGATTGAAAATGTGAAGTTGATGATGCACTCATAATAATTGCGCGATGAAATAGTCCTTGTGACATAGGTGATATTAAATGCAAGGTAACACATATTGCACCTGAACTATGACCCCACAAAGTAACCCTATTAGGATCTCCTCCAAAGCTTTTAACATTCTTTTTTACCCACTGAAGCGCTATCACTTGATCTTTAAAAGCGAGATTTCCGGGAGCATCTAGGCTTTCACTATTTAAAAAACCTAGAGGACCCAATCGATAATTTATAGTAATAAATACAATATTTTTTTCCATTAAATATTGAGGACCCCAAAATATTTTACTGTGACTACCTCCAAACAAAAACATTCCTCCGTGAATATAAACTAAAACCGATGCTGAACCATTTACATTTTTTGTAAACACATTAAGGATTAAGCAATCTTCAGATATTAATGAACTATCAATTTTTGGATTATATTGTGGACAAATATATCCATCTTTAGTGGCATCTAGTACTCCGATCCAAGATTCGATTGGTACAGAAGGCCGAAATCGATTTATTCCAGTAGTAGGTTTTGCGTATGGAATTCCACGAAATGCATAAAACGATTCATTTTTCCAACTGTTCATCACTGTTCCTTCAATTAGTCCTAAGGGCGTATTTACACTAATTTTTTCTTCTAGTAATGACCAACAAAAGGGTATTGAAACAACAGAGAGTAAAACCACTTTATAGTAAAACATATTTCGCGATATTAAGCTTCATTTGAATTCGCAATGAAATTTATACCCACTTTTCAGTTAACAAAATCTCTAAATACGCCAAAATATTTAGATCACTAATTTAGGAGTCAATTAAAAAAACGACTCGTGGTTTAATCAAAATCAATTAAAAAATGCTAACAGCACAAGAAGAAGTAGAAGCTAGCTAAAACATGATTTTATATTTAAATTTTTATAATGTAAAAAAAGGAATGAGATATGTCTTCTAAAATTATTATTCGATAATAATTTTAATTCAGCATTCGAGAATTAATTGTGAAAAATTTCGTAAACGATTCGGTTCAGTATTTTAGATCAGCTAGGTGCAACATGACATCAACCACGCTTAAGAAATATGATAACCGAATCATAAAATGCAGAGAAATTAGCATATAAATATTGACACTAGGCAGTGTTAACAGAAACAGCATAGTGACGAATGTAGAAAAACCCAAGAACAAACCGAAATCGATAATTTTTACTATCAATTCTATATAATATCTTTTTGGATTAGGAACTCTTCGCGGAGGAGGCGGAAGCTGAGACATATTCAAAATTCTGATAGCCACATGTTCCAACAGGAATTACATTTAACAGTGTTTTGTAAAAATCCCATTTTTCACAATATTTTTTTTCCCCAATTCAGTTTACTAACCTTATTAGTTTAAAAGAATATAAAATTCACAATTTTTCTAGTTCCAAGTGTCTAGTTTCATTAACTGGATAAAAACAAATTGCTTTCTGTAATAACAAGCACATTTCTCCAGACACGATTAAAAGCATCTCACATCAAAAAAAATCTGAAAACAATGTTAAGTACGAGGGTGGATTGATAAGTTGTGAG
>JXPE01070321.1:5987-21828 GCA_001015215.1 Holcocephala fusca
AAAAAAAAAAAAAAAAAAAAAAAAAACAAAATAGTATTGAAGAAAACTATCTAAAGCTATCAATCAAAATTATTAATAAAAATTAAATTCAAACTAAACTCAATCACTTTGATTTCTAAACTAGTCACTTCTAACTTTTGAAACTCAAAGGTTTAAAACCTATTGAAATTTCTCAATTTTCTTGTCTGTGGACGTGAATGCTATAAGATTCATTTACATTGTGATGTAAAATTACATGAATTCTATAGCATTCATTTTTTATTGTGATGAAAAAATACATGAATGCTATAGCATTCAAATTTTAAATTCAATTATTATTCATTTAATTTTTGCAATCATTAATCATTTAAAAGTAATAACGTAGATTCTATAGCATTCATTAGATATAATCTATATATGCATCTCTAAATTTTTCGATGACTGGATGACTGCGCGGTACACAAAAGTATGTGAGAGCAAAAAATGTTCAAAACTTATGTAAAAGTGTACAAGTATGAGTAAATTATACTTTAATTTTTGAAATTGAGATTCTTTCCATTTTTAGACGCAATTCTTTTATAAAATGAAATAAAACAAAACAAAATATTAAATTAGCCCATAGTGCGCAGAATACAAAAACGGCTGCGAAACTTTCGAAAAATTAGTGTATGGCCGCGTACTCCCGCAGCTTAGAAAGAACTTTGCTGAGTACTTTTACAAAATATGTCCAATCGGATATCACAACTAATTTAAAAAAAAAACTTTTGATGAAATGAAATTTTTATTGTCCGTGAATGAGTTAAAGACGTGCTAAATCTTAATATGTATTTTATTATTGAAGAAATACTCGTTCCAACCAATGAAATAGAAGTAAATTAGTAAACAGTGTTTTCGAAGTAGAACGTTTTAGAATTTAGGTATACAAAGATTTAAAATGCGAGTGCCTAAATCAAAGTTGAGTTAATAACCAAATATTTTTAAAATAATTGAAAGAAATTTTTTAAGGTAAGGATGGAAATTATAAGAAATCGCAGATATCTTAAAATAAAATTGCAGAATGAATGACTTCTTAATCTCATCTTCATTACTTACTTAGTCGTCCTTGTTGTTTGTGAGTTTTTTTTTTTTTTATCAAAATTAAATGAATTAAATTTGCACTTGTTCTTTTCAATTGTTACCAAACTACTAATAAGGAATGACGAAAAATGTGGTAAATTTTATTTCACCCTCGTATTCAGTACCTAAACATTTTCACTAGTTATTTAATTAAAAGCATTGCAAATTTAGGAGCAATAAAACATAGCCATGTCACTCTCATCCCTTCATAGTATTTTTCCCATTTTTGTTCTTTTTTTCCATAGTTAATTTAAACTCTTCCATTATATGCTATTTTCCTGACAACTATGTTTACTCTTTTAGTTTTTGTGTTTTCTATTTTTCCTTTTTTTTTGTTTCTGTTAAGAAAACGAAGGAAAATCACTTTTCTACATGAATTTTATCCAGACCATAAGTGGTATGTGCCTGCGGGATCTTTCATTTTGTAATTGATGTAAAACTCTCCTAACCTTTCTCCATACTGGGTAGAAACCCATTTTTAAAAATCATTTCAATCCCCTTTTTTTCTTGCTAACTGATTTACATTAACTTAGAAAAGTGGTGTTTCTTTTTCCTTTTCCTATTTTTTTTTCCTTTTTTTTTTGCAATGGGCGTTTTTGCATGTGGGATGATACCCACAATGTGTAAAAAGATTGAAAAAAGGGGTGACATTTTTCTAAAATAAATTTTAGTACCAAGAAATGTTGTAATGCTTTAATTCCAATTGCATAACAATTGATGTGGAAGTTAAAGTGGAATATTAAAAAAAAAAAATTATATTTTAGAAAAACCTCCTAGAAGAAAAAAAGATCCTTTTTATTCATCATTCACCCTAAAAACGAAGGTCGTCCAATGAACTTGTTCCAGTTCCTTTTTCATCAAAATAAAATGCAATTTAACCTACCCACACTTTTAGGTAACATTTTTTAAAATTATGATTTATGCATAGATCCTCCTGTATTATTTTTTTGTTTTTCATTTTTCTTTTGAACAAACACAAAAGGATAACCCGAAAATATTTGTCAAAGGATTGTACATTACAAATGAAAACTGAGAACATAAAGGGTAGGATTGTTGTAATATCGTAAAGTGCTAAATCAATGACCAAAATGATACAAAAGGATGACACTTTATGCTCCTGAAATAACTAATGAAAATTACCTTAGGTGGTTAACTAATTGAAAAATTGATCTCAACATTTTGTGCTGTAATTTTGCAATTTAAATTGTTTTTTGGTGATTTATCAATGACATTGTGATTTTTGAAGAAATTTTGAATATAGTGGATGGGAAAGGAGTTTTGTAATAAATTACCGATCGATGGCATTAAAATAAAATACCTCTGCTAATATAGGTTGCATTAGGCTATGCTATAACTTCTTTCAAAAATTACATCTTAGGCTTAATTTTATTAGAAGAAATTATTCAAATCATATTATTCTGTAAAAAGTTATGTTCGTTTAAAAATTAGTGAAACATTTTCGTCATATTTTATCTTTTCTATTATAAGATAGAAAAAGTAAGAATATGTCGCAGGCTACTGAAAACATTTCTAGAGTTTACAGAGATTATGGTGTAACTAGAAAAATAACAACTCATTTTCATTCTGAAAATTTTAATATTAAAGAAATTAACTAAAAAGAAAATTTATTGAATTAAGTTTTACTACTAGTGAATTTTGGTGTTAAAAATGCACTTCGTTCTGATCGACTAACATTTGAAAAAGTCGATGAAATCTTGAAAAAAATTTACCAATAAACAGCCATAATATTGTTAAATAGCTAAACATTGATCCTAAAATACTTTTGAACTACTTTCACAAATCTGGATGGATCTGAATTGACTCAAAACAATTTATTGGATAGAAATTTAATGTTTAAATTACTACTGAAACCGAATGAAGTCGCTTAATTTTTGCAAAAATTGATAACGTTTGACACAAAATGAATCAAATACGACAACATTATGTGAAAAAATATTGTGGTCGAAATTTGAACAGGCTTCACAAACAATGGAAAGACCAATGCTGAGTTTTTGGTCGAATTGAATAAGAATTGTCCATTATGAAGTATTACCACCTAGCCACACAATTAATTTCAATCTCTACTAACAAAATCTAATGCGACTGAAACAAGTAATTGAAACAAATCGGCCAAAATTGATCAATAAAAAAATTGTTGTGTTCCATCATGGCAATGATGATTCGACAAAAACTAAAAGAATTTGGCTCTGGGAAGTTTTGATGGATGTTTTGTATAATCCAAACCTTGCACCATCAGACTACAATTTGCTTCGATGCATGTAGAACCATCTTAATGATTTTATATTGAATTCAAAAAAGGGTCTATAAAGTGAGTTGTCTTGGGATATTGGTTTTTCTAAAATATTGGCAAAATGTCACATATTTGTTTTGATGAAGTTCATTTCAAATATACTCGTAAGAAAAATGTGTTTCATTCTTGGCCAAATTTGGTATTAAACTTTTTTATCCATCCCCCTCATATAAAATAGAAATAAGTCCTTTAAAGGAATAGACTGGTTCTTATCCTATTTAATATGTAAAATCCCTCTATAGAATGATAATCTTTGCTAATAGTTAATTGAAACTCTATCAAATTGCAGTTTTATTACTTATACTTTATTAACAAAATAAATAAAAATAAGATCACTAATAATTAATACTTGAAGCTGCTATAGTAACTTCAATTCCTATCCCAAAATAACCTAAGTTTTTTTGTCCACTAATTTCAATAATCCTTTTCACGACTTAAATGCACAGTTTGATAAGATAATTGACTAAATCTTACTCACAAAACTACTTTCTTGTTGCCATACTTAAAATTATGCGTATAACTTCTTCCTTTAATTAACTATAAGAAGGGACTAAAGTAAAGACTGATTCTAAAAAAATTAAAGTAATGAGTTAGATGTTATAGAAATTATTCAATACTTTTAATGAATTTTTAAAGGTAACATGCTAAGACTAGGGAAATAAAGAAACTTTCAATCTTAAAGTGAAAATAGAATTTGTTCGCATCTAACAATAATTTCCATTTAAATTTTAATTTTTCAATATTTCGATTCGATTCAAAGTTATAAACTTATTAAGTTTCAATACTTGGCAGACTACTACGAAGATAACAAGAATTTTTTCATTAGATAAAAATCGTTTGCTTTTTACCTTTCCTTACCTTACCTTCAAATTATGAAACAATCAATAATGGTCGAGAATAAGATTTAATAAGCATCCCTGATAAATGATTAAACCAAATTGACTGACTCCATTTCAAATGTGATCTTTATGGCTAAGTTAAATTAAAATTTTAATAAAAATCAATTTTTTTTAAATATTTTTAGATTGGAAAATAGTAGAGGTATTGCCTTCAAATAGAACTTGTTAATAATTTTAAACTTTACCCAGTAATTATTTGGAAATATCTTATAAAAGTCTACAATTTAGTGGCTTTAATATGCGTTTTAAGGTTACATTTCCTTAATGTATTATAACTTTAAATTTATGATATGTTGTAGAGCGAAATTAGGATATAATAAAAATTTAGGATATGATCTAATAGAATGCGAAATAATTAAAGAGATATCTAAACTTAGAACGAGTTATCTCGGGAAATGGACCAGTCAATCGGCCGTCTCGTCTCGAACAAAAAATGTCCGGAATATCATTCAAACTATGCTAAAATATCATAGAAAATTGAGTTTATATTTGATGTAAGCGGTTTTCAAGTGGACATTAAATATTTAATGACAATACTTCAATCCGAAATAAAAGTATCATCAAATTATAAATTCATTTTTGTATTATTCGAAAAAAACAAATACGTCACTCTTATTGAAAAGCACTCTACATCCGGAAAAATAACAATCTTTCACATCTTTAATGCAATACTTTGCAACAATTAGTTCTAATCAAACTGGAAAAATTTCAGGGTAGTAGCAATACGAAAATCAGAAAAATAAAGAACTAAAGTGGAATTATACAATCCAATAAGCCTGTTATAAAAAAATCCTATAACAATTTTTTTAAAAACTACTCGTAACAAGCAAGGTTTTATATACTAATAGCACACCATTACAGAACAAGTTCACAAAATAGTCAACTAAATTAATAACACTTGGACCCAACAAAAAAAATCAGTATTGGACTGTTCCTGGGCGTTGTATAAATGTTCGATTTATTCAAAACTTAAAGTCTTCTGCTAAGCTGGTTTGGATTACTCTGAGCTAATTTGATTTTTTCTGAACTAATTAGAAAAATTTGCTTTGATTTGATTTTTTTTATATCTTCCTACACTCACTCTAATCTGCAATTGTACTTATTCTACTCTATTCTTGTATACTCTAATTTAATCTACTTTTCCTCGTTCTAATCTATTCGTGCTTGCTTTTTGGCTATCTCAAATTTTCTATAGTCTGTTCTGATTTATTTTCTTATATCTCTAGCCTGATTTGACATACTTGAACATACAACGACTCCTGCTCTTACCTAGCATATGTTACTCTGATCTTTTAATTTAGTCTGAGTTTTAAACTAAGCTACTCTAAAGAAGCAAAATACAAGCAAAATTAATTAAAAATGCTCTCACATAATCTAACTTACCTTAATATAAACTGATTCCCACATATTTACTCTAGTCTACTCCAAAATGCTCTTGTCTATTTATATCTACTCTTAAATACTTTAAGATACTATGGGCTGACACTCTTTAGCCTTTATTGAATTATTCTGACTTCCCTAATACTAATATGTTGTACTCTATCCTATTAGAATTTACTTTTAATCACTCTAGTCTTCTATGGACTGCTTTAAACTTTTCTAGAAAACTACAGCCTACTACTGACTAATATTTCCTACTGTTATACCCTCTTTCGTTTTTTTTTTTGTTCTAATTAAATTTGCTTTGATCTGTTCTAATTTTTTCAAACTCAAACTTTTCAAACGCCAATTTCATTCATATTTGTCGCCTTTTAAATCATTTTATGTTACTTTTACCATTATCATCATTTATATTGCGGATCATAATCTTTCGAAATGATGATATGCTCAATTTTAACTATCCTTGTTCACCCTAATATTCTTCTTATTGATAAAAATCAATACCAACAAATTTTTCAATAATTCATAAATCTTCTTAAAATTAAATAACATCAATAATTATACGCACCTTCGTATAAGGAATATTCATTAAATCCAGTTTTTCGTATCGATGAAGTTCGAAAAACTTCAGATCTAGTCTCGTTAATGCAATGAAAGTGCCCATAAAGATCATGAAAGATATAGTAAATACCATAATCACAACTATGGGAATGACCTAAAATTAAAGAAATATACAAATTTTTTTGATTAACTTCCAGAATATCAATAAAAAAAATTCAATATAATTCTAAAACATTTAATTGAAACCTTAAAAACTTACACTTCAATCTTGTCTTAAAACTAAAAAATTCATTTAAAATCCTATATTTTTAAAATAACTATGAAAACTTCATGTAATATTTTAAAAATAATTCTGTTAGTGATAAATTTTTATTAACAAAAATCTACGGGACCTATATGTGATCCTTGAGGTACACTACTAACGCTTATTAGATTTGAAATTTTAACTAAAAACCATTTTAATTGTTTGCTTTCTTTACAAATTTATTGCTAAATTTCATCACTAGTCGTCTTAAGCTAAATTTGTAAATTATAAAATAGTAATAAAAATTAGTAGCTAAAGCTATTTTCAACTATGAGTATAACATTTTTAGGCAATCAATTCAAACTTTAGAAACGAAATGAACCGACTCTTGGATGCGAAATGTAAAATTTTGTAATTTAATCAGAATATTAATACAAGAAATAAAACATTTTCTGTATATTTTGATATCAAAGCTTTTATTTAATTGCAAAAGTTTCTTTTTGAAAGATTTAAAGTTTAGGAAAATTCATTTTGATAATTCACAACGTCTTCAAAAATGGTTCTGTGCTAGGGAAAATAAACAAACGAAAAAATATTCTAGTAAATTGTGTCAGAAATTCAAACAGTTTTTTTTTCTTGGTTTCTGTTAAGGATAATGCTAAAATTAAGAGATAATCTTATGATAAAAGCATAGCCTCGATAGAATTGATAAATTTATGTTAAAGAATCGAGTTAAGGGGGAACCTTCGTACTGTTTCCCTTAAGTATGATTTAAGATAATTAACTTTTTGATTAATTTTGACCACAAGATGTAGATAGTAGCAACCTTCAGCCGTTATAGGTATCCTAAATATTTCATAGAGTTCTTTTCAACTAAAAAGAAAAAAAACGTAATCAAACCAACTGAAATTGGCATCTAAGTTAATGAAGCAGAGTGAGTTTTTTTTTTAATTCATTCCATCTACAGAAATCTACATGAAATGAAATCAGGAATATTATAATCATCTTTTGAGTTTTTACGTTCAGAGCTACTTTTGCCTTATTCCCAAAAGCACATACTAAGTACATCTATACTCTTTCTTTATCAATTTTGATTCTGCGTTAGCAGCCTTCTAAATTGAAACCTTGCTTCTTTAAGAGCAACCGGGAGTCAAACTCCCAATTAGAGGCATCATGAAATCCCAGAATGGTTTAGACCTGGTTGGGTTCCTATCCTCTTGGTCATGGTATCAGTTTATCAGTTTATTTTCGTTAAGCATACTTGAGTATGTTTCATATGTCAAAACCAACAGGGAGGCGGTTCACAAGTATAAGGTCTGCTCCTTTACCAAAGTCCCTTTTGCTTATGACCTGAGGAGAGTCGTTGGATCCATCCCATAATATGATACACTTGTATCTTACACACGTTATATTAATCTTATATTAGATACTTAATATGTAGTTAGCATATATTTCTCCGATATCTTTGACAATTTTAGACTTCTGGAAATCTTATGATTTAGTATAGAGTTTTACTATATACTTGCAATTCATCATAACATTGCAGTTCTATATCTCAATTCAAAAAACCTCCATGTCTTAGATAGTATATCTAGATCCACTATTTCCATTTTCTGAACTCATTTATCCATCAGCCTGACTAAGCAGCTACTTGTTTTTATTGATAATTGTCCTAAAGTGCGACAATCCCCGTTCATAGCTTACAAGACTTACAAAGTAAAATCTCTCTATTTTAGTTACTTGTATCAACGTCCTTTACGCACTTACTAGGCGAGACGAGGTAGTTGATACAAATTTTACCAATAAATCACTCAATCAATAACCTATAATATTCTCTTTCTTAGGCTACGCCTAGAACGAAGTCTATCAGTCTATCTGTTGTCCAGTTAAGACCTCACGGAGGTAGAGGATTTAGCTAATCTTCCCGGTTTAGTGCTATAGATCTGAACGCACTCTATAGCTAGCGATGATTACTTAATCAATCATTGAAATTATAACCTGTGTCGAAAGTAAAATCTAAAAGTGGTCATAAATGAATACCAGGAAAAGAGTGAATGATTGAGCTCAATATTACGGAACACCAAAGCATTAATTTGATGGGGGTTGAAAATTTTACTATCTAATATGACTCGCATTATGTGATCAGTTGAGAAATTTTCAACCGATTTGAAAAGAGATGGATAAAGATAAAAAAATAGAATACCAAATCTTGTTAAAATTTTTAGCAGAAGTCCAACAGAATAATGTAAGATTTAATTTTCTTTTATTATAATCTCAAAATCTCTTATTCAAAAAATAAAATAAAAATCCATCAGAAATATCCTTAAAAAAATTCATGAAAAGCTTACACACACAACACGGCAACTCTTAAAAAGAAAGAAGAAAAAAAGGCCTAAGAAAAATTCACAATAGCCAAAAAAAAATTACGATCTGATGCACATGGAGTTGGACCGGAGGCATGTGGTATCAGCTTCAGCCTCTTACGGCATTCGTTCGTTCATCGTACGTACACTACGCAGCGCAGATGTTTTCATCTGACACTCGTTTACCTCCTGTTCAAGTGGTTGGTTCAGTTTCTGAGTATTCCGTGGTGAAATTTTGTTTGTTTCGACGCGCGCAAAAGAATTGTTTTTAGTTTTGCTTTGTTGTTTCTTTTTTTTTTTTTTTTAGTTTTTAAATTTTGAATTTACTCAGTTTCAGTTTTGATTAATTTAAATAATGAAAACATTTTAAATTGCAAGCTGCCACAATTCAAAAAGCAAAAAATGTTTTATTTAATCTGAGAACAAATTCTATTTAGTATTTTTTTTTTTTATCCTGTTGTGTTGTGATATTTCTAGCTGTTTTTCCTTTTTTGTTTTTATTTCTGTCGTAGACTTAGACGAGTAGTTTACATTTTTATTTCGTTAGTTAAATTATTTTAAAAGTAAAATAAAAAGAACAAAAACACCGAGAAATAAAAAAAATATTGCCAAAATGATAAATCACAGAGATGTTAAGGACAATGTTATTTTCTTTCCTCCCTGCAGTAATCCCATAGAAAATGCTGGCTTACTGGAGCACCGGGATTTACACAATGCTCTTGTTGCAACAATAAACAACAATGTGGCTGCAGTGAATGGGGCTTTAACTACAGCAACCAATGGTAGTGCAACAGCTGCCGCAAATGGTACTGCAAATTCATTGTCGAGCTCATCAGGACGATCAACACCAAACAACACAGATCCAGCCCCTGGAAAACTTTTTGTTGGGGGTTTAAGTTGGCAGACATCATCAGATAAACTCAAGGAATATTTCAACATGTTTGGAACTGTTACAGATGTCCTCATTATGAAGGATCCACTAACACAGGTAAGAAAAAATTAAACTTATTTTTGCTTTCTATTTAAAATATAAAAAATTTGAAAAAATTAACTCAATTCTAAATCTTGATTCTTTCTTAGCAAGTTTTGATTCGTCTGCATCATTCGAACATCCCAATAATCCGATCAATGGATGCTATGAAATTCATTGTCATTCGATCCTTTTGACTATAATTGTTTTTGTAGTAGTTTCTTCATTTTACTTTTTTCCACAAATGAAAAACTGGTTTTCATTTCTTCTGTTCATTTACCTTCTTTTGCCTTTCGTCCTTTAAGCCATAGCAAATTTTTATACCCTGAGCCTGTTTTCAGAGAAAATACATTCAATTTAGAATTTGACCCACATCCCGTACACACGTGCACTCTTTTATTCTTGTTGGATACACAACTGCTACACAAGGCAAACGAAATAAACAAGAATTTCTTAGAAATAGCGGACTCCTTCAGAACAATGTAAATATATTCCATTCCAGGGATATACCCAGAGTTTTTCTTTCAACGAACAAAAACGCTCTGCCCCTTTATAAACTATCAAATTTTTCTTGTTATTATGTTTTTTTTTCCTTGTAGTGATTTCATTGAAACAACGCGCATACTGACCACCTTCTGTAAACAGGTTTTAGACAAAAACATAATAAAATCTATAAAGGGTTGCTAGAATTTTGTAATTTCGTTTTCCAATCAAAAGGTAATTCAATTAAAAATGTTAAAATCGTAGAGAAAAAAGATCGAATTATGTTTGATTCCTTCAAATCGTAGCAGTTTATCTTTCCAGTGAAGAAAGAAATGTTTATCATTGTTACTTTTTTTTTTTTTTAGAACTTTGAAGATAAAATCAAATATTTTAAAACCAATTAGTTACCATTTGAAAAATTTGATTTAATCGAATGACGGAAATAATTTTCATTGGAAAGCGTCCTTTTGTAATTGCAGTAATGATGCAGCGATGACGGCAACTAATACTTTATTAGTCAAATCGTATAATTTTTTAACTCTTATCGAAGTCTGCGCAATATTTCACAGTTGCATAGTGTGGATGAAATTAAATAAATCCTGTAAAATAAATACTTGGAGAGATGTTTTGAGTTCTTTAAGCATTGAAATGTGTAAAGAACTTTCCATAAAAAACTCTTGGACAAAAAATGGAAAGAAAAGCATTTTGAAAATGACATAATCCCAATTTGTTCAAAAATTCAAATAGACAACTAAGGTATGACTACATTCGAAATACTTTCTGTGTTGTTTTTTCCTGATTGGAACAGCAGTCATAGTTGCATTGGTGATGATAACATAAACTCTATGAAAATTACACGAAGCCAGCAGATTTTCTGGATTCAGTACAGAAATTATTGTATAACTTTTCAAAACAAGTTACAAGGATGTTTATGAATAATGTGCACAGATTAGTTACTATTTTTATTTTATTTTTCTCTTCTTTTCATATTGATTTAATTTAAAATAATAAATAAAAAAATCGTAGTTATAGTTGGCATACAATAGCATGGCAGGCCGCCACAGTAAAGTGCAGATAGAAAATACTTTGGATCTATACATGTGCGCAATTGCCAAATTATCAACCATATATGATTACATACAACTCTCTTTTTAGCTAGTTACGTATTGTTAATTGCTTAATTTTTCGGGTTAAGGAGGTGATTTGCTACACAAGTGATGTATATTTTTGTAAAAAACCTACAAGATTAACAAGGAAAACATCAGGATTTCTTTCATAATTGCTACCATTAAGTACATTTTTGGAAAAGTTTACAACAAACAAAATCATTCAATTTTTACAGGAAATAAAAAATATTTAAATTCAAATCTGATCATTGGTAAAAAAAACAAAACGAAAACTTAATATTTAGCTTGAAAAATGAAAAAATTATAACGAGAATTACATTACTGAGTGACTGTATAAGAAAATTTTTAAAACTGAGCTCAATTTGAATTTTTATTATGCACTCTAGAAAGGAACATTAAAAAGCAGTTATTGAGCATTGAAGCCTAAAAAAAGCGTTTAAATTTGAACAAAATTTACTTTAAAGGCTAAGGAATATCAATAAGACGATCAGAAAAGCATGGGATAAATTGGAAATTTGGTTCCTCACAAGATCATATCATCCTCTATGATTGATAACAGATATTTCTGCATTAATTATATCATCGATAGTGCACAATTTAGAGTATTCATACCATGATATAGCTCCCACCTCACAGTAACTTTGCCACATATTCCTTAAATTTTTTTTTTTTTTTTTTACACTCAAGGGTATATATATGGTTTGATAACCTGAAAATCCATCTAATCCTGTTGAGTATAAGTTGAAATATACTATTTATTGGTGGTACTACTACTGGCACTGATACTACTGGTACATACTACTTGCTGTTAGATAGGTCACTTGCGGTGAAATCTATACAATTGCTTAAGTTTTTTTTAATGCTTTCTGGGAGCTTATTAAAAGTTTTTTTTTTTTTTTTTAGTGATCGTCAGATTGATAGAATTCTTAAACTTAATCGTACTACTGCAACGATTTGCTTCGTGTTATTACATAAAGCATTGTAGAAATGTTACAAATCGGGAAATTTCAGGACAATATTGTAAGTTTACATCATTAAATTTGATTGTAAATCATGGTTTTAATCATTTTGAATTTATTGTTAGTCCTGAAAGTAATAATTATTAAGATTTTGAAGTTCAGAAAATGATTGGAGAGAAGGAAAATTTAAAACCCAAGAAGTGGTGATGCTGTATACAATTAAATAATAACTGATATTATTGATCACAATTTTTTTATTTCAGAATGTTCATGCTAAACTAATAACCAGGATGGTATGGTTTGGTTAATAGAATGATCTTAAGAATGTAAAAATAGTTCTCATATATTCCAAATGAATGTCGCATTCAATGAAAAAGAAATATTCTATTTCAATGCAATTTTTGGAAAAGTACTTTTTTAAAAAAAAGAAGAAAGAATTAAGAGGAAAATTATATCCATGACATTAATGTTTGTTAGCAAAAAATTCCGAAAAAGAATGTTTTATATAACAATTTTAGAAAAAAAAATGGAATTTCGAATTTTGGATTAGTTTCCAAAACAAAAAAGAAATATTTAAAAATATCGTCAACTTCATTCTATTAAGAAAACAAAATTCAAATATTTGAAAGATTTTCTTCCCTATAACCTCCCTATTTAAGGCAGGCATATTAATCCTTTGTGGTGCATTGATTTGTTATGTCCATTTGTACTGGACAGAGGAGCGCAAAGGGTTAAACATTTGAAACTATAGCTTGTATTGTTGAAAATAATTCAGTATAGTAGTTACTTCTACTTTTATTATATAGCTTACGTAAAATTTAACAAAATTATAACAATTGTGAAAGAAAGCGTTTTCCTTTCTTTATTCGGTACAATTCTGGTAAATTCAATTCAAAAATGAAGCCTGAAGCTAATAATTGGAAATCAACACAAAAATTCTATTAACAAAAAGATAAAATATTAGAAATTTTCTTAATATTTTATTCATCCTCTTGTTTATATTTAATAACATTTTCTAATCTCCAAAGCATACTTTCAATGCATTTTTTAATAATTTCTACAATATATGGATCCATTTATTTATTAGGATTTAATTTTTCATGTTCTTTTTGTTTCAATGATAAAAATCTCCAATAGTTTTGATATCTAATAAATTGAAAAACAATAGGAAACACTATTTATCGATTTTTAGTGTAACATTAGTACATGCTATTTTACATGAGATCTTTGAATGTAGAGTAGTGAAGTCTAACATGGTTTCCCTACTTAGAATGCTTAATACCATAAAAATGTGTCAAATATTTAAAAAAATATCTTAAATACTTCAAGAATTGAACTCTTAACTTCGTTGCCATCAAGCAAATCTTACCAATTCTTGTCTTAAATCCTGAAGAATAATTTAATTACTTCTCATCTCAATTTCATAGCAATTTTCAAAATGGATAAGTCGCAGAGTAAATTGAATTTTATTTCTTTAAATACTGAAATAGATGAAAATCTATTGTTAGTTGATCAAATCAGAGGAGTGGATTGATCACTAATCCTTTAATTCGTTTCAAATGTTTTTTGTAGAACAAATATGACACTTCCTCTTCTTGTAAATATCTTCTGTTAATTTTATTAATTGATTTAAAAGAGGATCACTACCAAAATCTACAAGCTATTAAGACTATAAAATAAACTACGCTTATTTTCCCATGATGCAAATAAAAATGGACCACATTATTGGGTAAGATCTACTTAACATCTCGAATAAATTCAAATGATCAAAAAAAAAAAAAAAATNATAAATAAATAAATTCGAATTGTTTCCAAGCAAAACATTGAAATCTTAACTACAAGTTGTTAGTCACTCAATTCAGGGGGATACTTAAAACATTAAACATTGCAGGAAATCAAAGGAATTTAATGTGGTCGAAAGAAAACAAAATAGTTGTCTAGTGAAATCGCAAGTTTTAAACCTAACATCTATAGCAGTAAATGTAAGGTTTTATATGTGACAACTTCACAAATAATGTTGTCAATTTTCAATAGGCTACTAAACCTAAACGAATGATGAACCAGTTTTGTACACGTGTATTTTGTTTCTGCTTTAATATCCTAACATTATTTTACATAAATTTTTACACACGATTAATCTCTCGTTCGTTTAGATTTCATGTTAGATAAATTGCTTTAAATGTGATTTGTTCTTTCAAAACTGACCCAAAGTAATATCTTATTATGTTTTTAGTTGAATAAGCTATCGAAAACTGGAACGATTTTTTCATACAACTAATTTTAATAAAAATTTCCTTAAGTAAAACATTCTATTAACACTTAATCTGCTGTTGTTGAAAGCGATACAATCTTCATTCGGGCATTTGAAAGGATTGGACCAGTCTCCTTTAACAAAGTCAGGAATTTAAGGGAATTAAAAGTCCGTTTATTTTGTAAAGTCGTTGAAAATGAGATTGAATATTTGAAAAAATAAGATCAGTGTTTTTTTTTTTTTTATAATATCACCAAAAACGAGGTGAACTGTTGAACTTGTGTCTGGTAAAATTTCGAACGATTAGCAAAGAGAAAATAGAAACTATTATCATTTTTAGAACATTTATATTTATTATCAATTAAAAGAAATATTTTTATTTTATGGCAATTATTGCAAGCCATCACCATATTGAGAATATAGCAAACTATCTAACTTTAACATCTTGATCGAGTTTTTTCTAAAGACTGTTAGATAAATTAAATATTTTTGTTTAACTAATAAATATGGAAAAAAATCTAAATACTTAAATTGGTGGAGGAATTAGTAGCGCGAATCAAAATGTGATAAATGTACAGACATTTGATTAATTGATCATTTTTTGCATTTTTCTAAATTATTAGTAAGATTTTTATTAGAATGGCGATTAGTTTAATATTTTCTATTCTTGTATATTTAAGATTGATACACTTTTAGAAATATTAAAATAAATTATTACTTCATTCAATAAATTTAAATCAAATTTTTATAATCTGTCCGGGATGATTAGAACCCTCTCTTAATTTTTGGTATGGTTAATTATAATATAAAAAATAAAAAAAATAAAAAATGTAACTAAGAAAGAAATTTGAAAATATGTTAAATTCAATTTAACTAATATTTTCTTTCTATATATTTCAGCGAAGTCGAGGATTTGGTTTTATAACATTTCAGGAACCAAGCAGCGTAGAAAAAGTCTTAAAAGTACCAATTCACACATTAGATGGTAAAAAAATTGATCCAAAACATGCAACACCAAAAAACAGACCAAAACAGTCAAATAAAACAAAAAAGATTTTTGTCGGTGGTGTAAGCCAAGATACATCAGCTGAAGAAGTTAAAGCTTATTTTGGGCAATTTGGTAAAGTTGAAGAAACTGTGATGCTTATGGACCAACAAACAAAAAGACATCGGGGCTTTGGTTTTGTTACATTCGAAA
>JXPE01070775.1:4836-17786 GCA_001015215.1 Holcocephala fusca
TTTTCTTATCTCTGTTGTGTAGTGCAAGATTTTAAGTGTACGGGGTTTTTTCAATTTAATACTTCATTTAGAATGGTACAAATTAAGACTTGTTATGGAATGAATTACACATGTGCCTATTATAAATTTTAATGGCATGAAATAGTNCAAAATGACACGTTATCCATTTTCCAGTTTATGTTTATTCGTAACTGTAATTAAATGTTATTACTTCCATCGAATTCGTCATGAAATGGACAAAATAAAAGTTCGACATTAGTAGTTGGATCTCCTAGTACCTCGAAGAGACATATTTACTTTTTTTCTTATCTCTGTTGTGTAGTGCAAGATTTTAAGTGTACGGGGTTCTTTCAATTTAATACTCCATTTAGAATGGTACAAATTAGGACTTGTTATGGAATGAATTACACATGTGCCTATTATAAATTTTAATGGCATGAAATAGTTTATATTTGAGGCTTTTAATTGAAAATTTCTTGGTTAGATTTTTATTATTTTTATTATCTCTTTATATCTCGTATATCAAAACAAAAAATATTTGAGTATCTTACCCTTTAGTGAGTGAATCATCATCACTCATAACATCTATGCCATAGATTTATAAGCCTTCAAGTGTATTTCATTCCGGTGGTTTTTTTCTTTTTTGAAAACTCTCCTTGATCTGTTTGTTTCCAGAAGACTGTTCTCTTCGTGTACACTTGTGTCACTGTTTACCTCACTATCTGTATCTTTTTTACTAGTTAATATTCACGGAGCCCAGATTATCCATTGAGTAATTTTCTGTAGTCATCTCAATTTGTTTCTTGGGGTCTCTAGTTCCAATCTGCAGTATTTCTCATTTTACCTATCTCAAGATGATCCAAGTTACTTTCATAGCTGTATGAGCTAAGAATCATAAGAGCTATGTCTATTAACTGATTTCTATTTTAATTTATAAAAGTGGGCGTATTATCCCTATTTACTTTTAAGAGATTATTGCTACGAATTAATTATATTTGTGAGATCTCATCTATAGTACCTAAAATCTCTACCGCATGTGAATTAGTCTCATAAGCCAGATAGATTAGAGCAATCAGTAGTCTTATCGAGGGCAAATCTTTATGGCTTTCACAGTGTACCACTAAATAGATTTAGTAGATAAATTGTTAAATGGGAAGAAGTTTGAAATTCTAGACCTGCCTGTATCTTCTACATATTATAGAGGTATTGAAAATTGTGCATATTCCAGCCCTTAATCTTATTCTCGTGGATCGACGGTTCTTAGTCAGTACTAGTTGATAGTCATTATTACACATCCTCTCCACAAGAAGGCCATTACATACTTTATATCCATTTGACTTAAGGATAAGAGAAAAATAAATATTAAAATATGAATGCTGATTAATTTTTTGTTTGACGAATTATGAATTTAAATTTAAAGATAAAATTTTAAATTTCTTTCAAACAGAGAAACAAACAAAACGAAAAGATATTAAACAACTATCAAAAAGTAGAGTTTGATTTTATTTTGGTAATATAAGTGAAAATTATATTTATTCATAGTTATTAAGCAGAATGAGTTTGTAAATCACGCAACAACATAGCAATCATCATCTTCTAAATCACTATCCTCACTCAACACAATACTTTCCTCATATGGTTGTGTATCATTTTCACTCATTAATGTATTATCATAGTTTTCTATTCCGCTAAATGTTTCTGTCATCATATTAAAACGAATTTGTTTCTCCTCTTCATATTCCTGCTTATGCATACGATACTTATGAGAATATAAATGAAGCTTACTTCTAAAACGCTTATGGCAGTAAGGACATGGAAATGGATTTCCTACAGCATGCGAACCCATATGTTCCTTAAATGTAATTAAAATTAACTTTTCAATTCGTACACATGTTGGCTTATTTTAAAATTACCTTTAATTTTTGTCTAATTTTAAATGCTTTTCCACAAATATTACATTTGTGAGGACGATGAGAGGAATGTACGTATCTTATGTGATGTCGTAAAGTTTTAATTGATGCTGACAATTTACCGCAAATTGGACAAACTGGATCATTTATTGTTTCTTGTCCAAGTTGCTCGGCATGATCACTTACATGTTTAGCAAAAATTGATTTTCCTCTTATTATTTTACCACAAACATGGCAAATATGTCCTTGCAATTTACCATGGTAAACATTTTTATGCATTTGTAAAGCTAGTGCTGTAGGAAACCTAAAATGAAAATTTTAATAAAATTTCTGTGATTAATTTCACTTCAAAGAAAAAAAAACCTACGTTTTTCGGCAATCTATGCAATAAACACGTTTTTCTTCTTCCGATATATGACGAGTTCTATGCTGATTTAAAGCGTGTTGATTTGAAAATTTCTCTGGACAATATTCACAAATAAACACTTTGTCAATTTCAGGTGCATGTTTAATGGCCAAATGATTCTTAATAGCATATTGTGATGTAAAGGTTTTATTGCACTCCTTGCATCTAATGTTAAATTAAACAAATTAATATTAAATTTTTCTTTTTTCTTTTTTCTTTTTTTTTTTTTAATCAAATATACAAACTAAAATTTACCTGTAACTTTCTGGATTTAAGTGTTGATTAATATGATCTAGAGCATATGATCTACTTGGAAGTTTTTTATCACAACATCGAGCATATCCGCTAATGCTATGAACAACTTGATAATGTTTGCTTAAGTCACAAAATTTTAAAAAATTCTCGCCACATATTTCACAATCAAGTTTTATATACTTGGCTATAAGATCGTCTTCCTTTTTAATTTTATTTTGATCTCGCCTACTATTTACTCCTTTATTTCTTGGATCTCTTTTAAAACTCATAACATCCCGATTGATAAGCTTATCTGCAATATTTTCTTTATTAATTCCAGTAAATGCTTTAGTTTTTTTAGAACTCGATTGAATTTGTTGATTTTGCCAACTATCTCCGATATCGTATGAATTGTTTTGATCAATATCATCCGAAACAGCTGAAAGTTTTTGATTTTTAATATTCACGTGTATATAAATATTTCCAAAAATATATTTTATTTTATAATTTCAAATGTAATCTCAAAGAAATAAAAATAAAAGCGGTTTTCCAATACTAACCGTAAGTACTACTTTCTAAGGAGTAATCGTTTTTTTGTGTTTGTTCGTTTACCATTTCATGCACTTCTTGATTGGCTAAAAAAATGTTCAATATTGATTTTAAAATTTATTGCTTTAAAAGGATTTATGCACAACCTCGATAGTATTCTTCATAAGCACCTCCAGCTGAATAGTTTTGTCCATTTATATTGGTCTCTAATGAGTTTTCTCCATTTGAAACATTGCAAGAACCTAATAAAAATGTGAAAAGAGAAAAAAGAATAAAGAGAAAGTGGCAAAATGTTCCACGTTCGCACTGTTATCCTAAAGAATGATTCATGGCACCTAGCGGTTTGACCAAACTTAACTTCTAGTGTGTAGGAATGGGGCCACCTGATGCTATTATGTTATCATTCGAATTAAATTGGATGATGTGGCGTTTTTCTTTTAGAAATCCCAGCTTTTTATTGCATTTTTTTACAGCAGAAAAAAAGCATAATCGAACCACTTAAAGTTGCTGTATATCTGAATTCCTAAGATTTTTAAGGAAGACTCATTTGTTATATTCATTCTACGCAACATAACACAATTCTCATTGCGACAATCAGCAAAACTATGAATTTAATTACAACTAAGAAATAGAAGGTCATTAATCAAAAGCAGGTAAAGCATTGATTACAAAGAGTTTGAAATCGTGCTAAACCAAATGATTGAAGAAATTCACAATTGGGATGAGTGATTCCAATTCACTATCTTAAATAGCAAAAACGCAGTGTTTAAGTATCAAATACAAAATACCACTATATCCGGCAGCCTTTGAAGCATTGAGCTCAATGAGTACCCTAAGAGGTATGCATCCTATTACACATGGAGGAAGTAAATAGTGCTTGCCCAAATAAATTGACTTTGTCTAAGCTTTAGTTACTAGCGCTTCTACTATAAAGCCCTTCTTTACAAATACAAAAATTAAAAAAAAGAAGGTAAATTATGAAGAAGGTAATTAAATACAATAGTTTACTTATAAAAGTTAATAAACTTTCAACAAATAAAAATATTAGTCTGCCAGTTTTTCATCATGGAAGGTGTAACAATTTTTTATAACTGCCTATTTAGTCTACAAAAAATAGAATATTAAATGTTAAATGACCTTAAAATCTTTAAAAAATAATAACTAATCAGTGTATTNCATCTAGAGATAGAAATCTTTAAAAAATAATAACTAATCAGTGTATTGACTTTACGTACTATGCGATTCATTTCTTTCACTAAAAAAACTTTGTTAAGTTCTTAACAATTTAAAAACTAAGGAAATAATCACACCTTATATCATCAAAAAGAATGAACTATTTCACATTGAGATTTTTTAAAAGATTGCAGACAGTAAAAACTTTTTGTACTGATATTATAACATTTAAAAAGTTATATATGAAAGAAACGCAAACAATGTAAAGAAAGTTTTTACTTTCGATTACATTTTCTCTCTCCTTCGATTGGCTGTGGATATTTCCACAGACATTTTTCTTGCTTATAAAATATTAAGAACATGAAAAACATTTCAAATATTAAAAAATAAAAATATGATTATGCAAAAATTTATTAAATGCAAAGAAAATAAATTACACTTTTATGGTTTTTGAAATTAAAGACACTTTTCTAGTTTATGGAATAAGAAAATCTAAGAACTTTGTTCAAAATATTATTAAAATTTTAATAAATGAAACTTAATAGAGAATTTTGCAAAATTATTTTAAGTAACGGCGTTTAATTTGAAAAAAAAAATTGAATAAAAATAAAATAAACATTTATTACCTTTGATGCTTTTTTCATCAGAATTTTCGTAGCCATAACTACATTCAGGTTGAAGGGTGTATGAGGTAGTTTCTTCCTGATAATATTCAGCAGGATATTGTCCTTCAGCATATTGAGAATTTGCGTAATAACGTTCTGATAATTTTTTATGAGCATCTTTTATATTCGTATAAAATACATGAAATTGTGCAATTTGCTCCCAACACAAAAAACAAATTCGACTTAAAACCGTGTCTCCTTCGATTGGCTGTAAAGAAAAAGGACAGTCATCAAACACGTTTGACTACAAACACAAAAGGACATTGATTTATGTACCTCAAACCAAAAGTGTTGTCTTATAATTGCTGATATTTCTAGTTTTCTACCTTCTTCACCAAAAATATTTATAACTTCGACTTCTTCATTTAAGCACACACCACAAGTCATTTTTTATAGTAAGCATTTGTTACAGAAAAATTACAATTTAAACAATTAAAAAAATATAAACAATTCTCGACAAGAATATAAAAGCGGCTGCTGTGACAGGCAACGAAGGAAGTTTTCAACGAACTGCATTATCACAAAATAAAACTTTTCCAAAAGCTGCATCGAGCGAAGTTCTTTAAAAATACTTTTTTATGAGAGCATCTTCTTTTCATTTATTTATTTATTTATTTATTTCTTTATTGCATTAATTATTTCTTAATTTCAATTAAGGAACTTTTGTTATGATCAAAGTCAATTTTTTATAATTAAAAAAATTCAATATTTTCGGAGTTCGGATAGGTTCGAAGTCTTGTTTAGTGGATACAATATCAAATTTGACACTTCTAAGTTGGATGTAAATAAAAACATTTTCAGTGGTTTTTGCAATATCAAAAAAGTAAGAGGAGAATGGAAAAAATTTCAAATTTTTGTATATTTTGCAATTCAAATGTTGATTATTCTGATTTAATAAATGTTAGTGAAGATATCTTATTCGATTTTAGGAAGAAATTTTATGAAATCTTCCAAATAAAGGTAAATCATTTAAGACTTTTTTTTCATTTACATAGCTGGTAAGTAAAAAAATAGTTTTAAGAAATTTGTGTGTTTAAGAGGAATTATTTATTTTATATCTTCTTGCTAAGATTATAACTATTGCATCGATAATGTGCTTACTATTATTTAAAAGTAAATTTTAATTACACTTTAAAAGCAATTTTAAAGTAAGGTATTCATTTTTCAAGTCATTTGCTTATTCCATGAAGACTAGGAATAGGCCAAAAGTGAGTCCTCACTGTATTATGTTGGGGATTTTTGTTTTTCTTACTTCTTTAGAAATTTTAAACCGAGTATTTATATTAGAAGAACTATGAATTCGAAAAAAAAATCAGATATATAAGTTCAAATAAACTTAGCGGACATTTGCAGTCAGCGTTACGATACCTATCGTATAGGCCTACTACTTGTTTCGATCTGTACATTACTCTCTCTATTGCAGTTTTTCGTGTAGACAACACAGTGGTTTTATAGTGCCAAGGTTAGAGTTTTACCTTTAAAATGGCACATATTTTCATTGATGAACTTCATTTAAATTATTAAAAAAAACTATTTATTATTTCCATTACAATCCAAAGAAACTTTTCCCTGTAACCATATTTCTTTATTTTCAGATAATTGCAAAATTTTGCAAAGAAAAATACACATGCGGGGATTGCATTAATAAAATTAACAATTTATATGAATTTTTCATGAAAATTCGTTCTAATGTACTTAACAATTTTAAAGCTATTTCAATATTTGAAAACAATAAGAATGAGCATGAAACAATAAACGAGAATAATGAAGAAAATATTGAAAAATTAACTGCAATAAATGAAAATTTATGCTTAAAAATAGAAATTCTAAATACAAATAGTGAAACTGAAAATACAATACATGGTGAAGTTGAAGCTCTTGAATTACATGAAGAAACTATTTCAGATACCAAGACGCCTGAGCAATGTCATAGAGTAGAATGTAATTCCAATAAATCTGAAAATAGTAACGATTCTACACAGAACAAATCACACACTAATAATGAAAATGATAGCGAAAAAAATCCAGACGATATCCCAAAACATTTACTAATTAGAGCCTCGAAAAAAATTAGTGATGCTACGATATTATCATTTATGGATTTAAAATGTGAAATGTGCGAAAAAACAGAAACATTTTGTTCATTTAAAGAAATGCAAGTACATTACGAAACTCAGCACAAAACCAGGGGTTTTTTGAGATGTTGCGGCAAGAAGATATTTCGAAAAGATAGAGTCATTGATCACATAACGCTTCATATAAATCCAGATGCGTATAAGTAGGTGTATACAAATAAAATTTTACGGAATTTATGTTCTATTATTTTAATTATAGGTGTCCGAAATGTGGACAAAGAAGTAAAAGTAAAGTGCTTTTACGGATCCATATGAAGCAGCATTTACCAGTTGAAGATCGTCCATTTAAATGCAAGCAGTGTAATC
The DNA here is from genome assembly GCA_001015215.1 of Holcocephala fusca. Classification (NCBI taxonomy): domain Eukaryota; kingdom Metazoa; phylum Arthropoda; class Insecta; order Diptera; family Asilidae; genus Holcocephala; species Holcocephala fusca. Next base: position 12,215 of record JXPE01070775.1, read on the forward strand.
GAAGGTATGACTTTTATTATTGATAATTGTTAATAATTAGATGAGAATAATTTTGTTGAATTAACAACTAACGATAATACTCTTAACTAAAATAATCATAATGAAAATTAGAGCGAAATTCATCAGTTAAGTAGTAATTTAGTTGCTAATTGTGAAAAATTTAGTGTATATTTGGAAAACCATTTTGTAAACACTGACTCCACAGTTTTTTGAAAATCATATCTACCGTGAAAAACAACGTTGACTATATAGCCAAAAATTCCCTAAAATGGACTAATAGTTATCGACTTAAAAAAAAAATAAAATAGCTCTCATAGATACAAACTAATCAATTAAAAAAAAAAAAATTATTCCAGATTTGTTCTGCGATCACAACTTAGTAATCATCAAGCTACACATTTATCTGCTGAAGAAAAAAAATATATTTGCGATGAATGTGGAAAAGCGTAAGATTTTTAAGATTAATATGATAAATTTTCTTTTCATGCATTAATTTAATTATTCCATTTTGGTTTTTTTTTGTTTTTAGATTTGCATTAAAATTTGTTTTATTAAAACATAAAACAACTCATACACTTGAAAAGCAATATTTTTGTGAAGTATGTGCAAAAGCTTTTACAAGTAAAGGAAATTTGACCTCACATGTTCGAACTCATGTAACCAAGCCGCAACCACGAGTGCAATGCAAAGAATGTGGACAATGGTATAAAAATCTTCAAACTTTACGAAGTCACATACATCGTCATCGTGACACTCAAGAACATACGTGTAAGATTTGTTCAAAAAAATGCTCTTCAAAAAGTTCACTTTTACAGCATGTAAGATATGTTCACGATAAAACTAGTAATTTCGAATGCAATATTTGTCATAAACAATTTAGAAGAAAACCAGAATTAACTGAACATATCGCTAGACATACAGGAGAGGTGCTTTATCAGTGTAAATTTTGTCCAAAAACATTTTTCTCTAGTTCAAATTATTTTGCCCATAGAAAAACTAAGCATCCAAAAGAGTATGCTACTTTAACACAACAAACTCAAACATAAAAGTAAAAAATTGAAAATGTTTAAATTTTTTAATTGAAAAATAAATGTGAAATTTTAAAAAAGTCTAGTCATTAAATAACAATTGGATTGTAAGGAAATTTTGTAGATGGATCTTTTTATAAAATTATTAATTACGCTATTGTGTAAAGCAAACTTTAAAATATTTTCAGTTTACCTAAGAACCCTGTCTAATTATTTCCGATATATTATTTAAGCTTATTCTTAAACTTTTATTAAGATTTCTATTATATGAATTTTGCTTAGCATTTAATTTAGATGTGCTATTGGGTGTGACACGCAAAAAGTCATTAACTTCTGGTGTGAATTTTTTCTCACCAGAATGTGCTTTAAATTGAGAAAAGATAAAAGTAATGATTTCTGTTAATTGATTTTCCCATTTCCATGTTTTCCTAAAGAATTCCAATAATCTATTAAAATTCTAAATGCAATTTTCTTCTCTTTTAATCAATTGCTTGTTTCGATTGTTTCTTGAGCTCTTGTTAGTAATGATGCATCCATGTCTTATCAGTTGATGCAAATCAACACAGAAAATCGATTCAGACACCCTTTATTACTTCAGAACACGTAAATAATTCAGTGAATTTTGAAATAAACTATCCTTTTCATTAATTGACTTTTCAAGCTTAAATTTTCATGCAATGATCTTAAAAGATGCTGCCATACAAAAATAATACTTTTAACTGTTTGCATTATCCCACCATTTATAATTTCTAAGAACTTTTTCAGATCCTCATAAACTTTAAAATATTCTGTTTATTCCATTGAATTTTTATATCATTTTTTAATATATTTTTCCTTGTTTGAAAGAAAAGAAAGAAAGTCTTCAAATTATTTACATAAAGTAAAATAAATTTACAAAGAAAGTTTTTTGAGCCACACTTACTAATAAAAACCACTACAAATTCTAAATTTATATTATGCAACCTTTTACCAATAGATAAATTGATAACTTCAATGCACGGTATAAACAGGATAGGACACTAATTTGAGTTGAAATCTTTTTGGAGGCTTTTTTTCAAAAAATATTGTATGTTTTATCCACAAACTGAAAACAAATAAAATCATGATACTATTCGTATAATTTACTAAGAAAACATTTACATTTCATTAAAAATCAATAACAAAAAAAAAAAAGAAAAATTCAAAGCTTATCAGGGACTGGCTTTTAACGTGTAAAAACAATAAAAAACGGATAATCCTATTCAAAATGAATAAAAGTATTCTTATTTTCATATTTTCATAGAGTTGTCAATAGTTTTGAATAGTTTATTTAACCGATAAATTTCAACTATTAGCAAAGTAATGAATTATATAAAAATATTATTCAAAAAATTGCGTAACAATACATTTTTGCTGGTATGGCGCAGCACCGCATTTTAAAAATGTCTAAATACTTATCAAGTTAACTCACATCTTATATTTTAAGTTCTATAAAATAGAAGTATTAGAAATATCCTAAAGTTCAATTAAATCTTTTTTTGTTACTTGTCTGATTTTGCTGATCTTTTTGCAGGAACTAATTTTCCTGATAGACTTTTATTATCTTGTTTAAGAATCATAGTTCCACCTTTCATTTCAATTTTTCCCTCTTTAGTCATTGCTGCTACTTCAGCTTTTGTCATCATAATTTTCTGAACTTTTACTTTTTTATCGCCAATTACCATTTCAACTAATTTTTTATTACCTGCTGTTGATGCTAAAGTCTTTTGTAATGAATTAGTTTTGGTTATTACACGTTTACTGTCTACTGCATTTAGCTCTGTTTGCGGCTTATGAGCTTGCTTTGAATTTTTCTCATTTGGATTTTTATTTAAAATAACTGGAGCATTTACTTTTTTCACAACTTTTTCGTTTAATATCTTAACTTCTTTAGATTCGGGAACTCTCTCATTAATTTTTTCTTTTTTTATAACAGTCACTGATTTTGGAATTTGTTGCAGTACGGACGAAATAGATGGTTTCATTTTCGCTTGTGAATTTTTATTTGTAGAATTTTTCGATTCAGTTTTAATTACTTCTTTTTGTTTTACAGCTGAAATAGGTGATTTTTTATTAAGTTTTATTATTTTAGCGGGAGGTTCTTCTACTTCATCTTCATGTGTCTCGGTATCAAACTCTTTATCAAGCGTTTCAATCTCCATTTCGCTAAAATCTAGATTTTCATTCTCAACAGTTTGCAGTTGTGAACCTTTTGATCGTGTTTGATGCCAAGATATTTGTCTTGGTTGATTATTTTTTGGAGTAGGTGTTACAACTATATCTTTACCTAAAAACAAAAACAAAAATTGGGAAAAAATTACATAGAATCATATAGAAACCCTATTTATCTTTAAAACATTAAAGCACGATGAAAATTAAGAAAGGATTTTTGTAAAACAAAACTTACCTAGAACAATATCAGCTTCTTCTTTTATAACAGTACTCTCTGGTACTTGAATCGAATTAGCATCGTGATCATGATGATATTCTTCAATTATAAACTCTTCAATTACTTCACCTTCTTCATTGACCGTATCTTGTGAATCCTCATTTATTTGATGCATTGCTTCTTTTTTTACATTATTTTTTGTATGCTCCTCATAAACAGCTAAATCATCACTATGCTCAACATCAGCATGTAGAAGTAATTTTTCCGAAGTCATAAATATTAAATCACAAAATTCACATGCAAATTGTTCACCTTCTGCATGTAATTTAATATGTTCTGTCACCAAGTCTAAATCCTCAAATTGTTCCTTACAAAGTGGACATACAAGTGTTTGAGTTGCGTGAACAGCTGAATGATATATTAAATCGTCTCGTGTTTTGAATGTTTTGTCACAATCATAACATTTATATGATCCAGAACCGGTAGAATGTGATCTCATATGTCTTGTTAAATGATGACTTAGCAAATAAGAATTTGGACACAAGCGACAAGGAAATGGACGCGCACCAGCATGAGCTGTTAAATGCCGTGATAATTTACTTGGAGTTGGAAAACTTTGATCACAATATTGGCAAGGAAATGGCTGATCTTTGGCATGTACAGTCTCATGACGTTCTAACCCTTGTTTAAATGCAAATGATTTTCCACAAATTTTACATGCAAATGGTCGATTTTTTTTGTGCCGCTCGGTATGCTTGTCTAATTCATCTTTTGATAAGAAGGGTTTCTCGCAATATATACATAAAAATTTTGGCTGATCAGTATGAGTTTTTTCATGTCGATGAAGAAGTGTAGATCTTGTAAATGCTTTTTTACAAACAACACACTCATATGGCTTTTCTCCAGTGTGAATAAGCATATGTTTTCCCAAATCATATTTGCTAAAAAAGCGTTTTTCACAAATATTACATTCAAAACTTCGTTCCCTTGTATGATTAACCATGTGAATGTCTAATAGTTGTCTCAATGGAAAAGATCTCTCACAATGCGGACAAGGAAAAACATTCGTTTCAACAAGAGCAGCATCTTTAATTGGATCCGGTTCTTCATATTTTTCTGATGTAGCTTGTTCAATAATTTCTGTAACGAGTTCAATATTTCCAGCTCCATCTCTCTTGATTTTTGGCTGACTTAATATTGGTTCAGTTGCTACTTGAGCATTTTTATTTAAAATTCGTACAGAATTTTTATTAAGAAGCTTAGGTCGTCCAGATGATAATCTTTTTTGTACTGTTACTTTTTGTATTTTTTGGGAAGTTTCAATTTCATTTTTACATTTAATTTCAATTATTGGTGGAGATTCAGTTCTAGTTTTAATTACATTTGTTGGATATTGTTTAGCCACAAGTTCCTCTGGAAGTTTTGGTATATCAAGTGCTGCTGGCCATGAACCAGTTAAAGGATATTGCCTTAGAGCAGTATCAGATTTCTTACACATTTGTTTAAAACGATAGCAATGTTCCATTAATATGCGGCATGTATCACATATCGTATTAGGCATACCGTCATTAGTAAAAACCTGAAAAAAAAAAACTTATTAATTTAAATGTTCTATTGATGGCGAAGTACAATTTATATTGCTGCAAAATCAAGATGTAAAATTATAAAGGTCACAAAGAAAAAAAGCACATAAATCATTTATAAAATGCAAATTCTGTGATATCGAGCTAAATGAGTAACAAAGAGTATACTTTTTAGTTCAGTGTTTTCAGTAATATTAGTTTAGTAGCTCTTCATAAAAATGAAATGAATGTGGATGAAACAATAGCTGTGTAGTTTAACTTTGGAATATTATTTTATGAAGGATANCGAATGTGGATGAAACAATAGCTGTGTACATAGAATTTGTCAATTCTTTGACTAAAATGCTTCGCTTCATAATTATCCTCAAGTAAACTAGACGAAATGTAACNATGCAAGAAGTGAAACATATCTTTGTTGGAAATTGCAAGCAAACAAATAATTGCTTTACTTTGCCCTTATTTAAATAAGCAAGTGTTATATTTCTCTTGGCAGTGTCGCACATCGGAATTTGTCCTCTTTTATGTTCTCTTTTTTAATAGGAATTCAAAAAAAA
>JXPE01071391.1:610-11551 GCA_001015215.1 Holcocephala fusca
TTGAGACCTCTTAGAGGTGTAAGATAGACACAACCTATGATAGTCAAGAGTATCGGCGGTTCACAACCACTAATTACGGACAGTACAAACCCCTGCCTAGAATGCTGTGTAAATCAACTCAAATTACCGCATTCGATTTCCATCTTTCTAAATGTTCCCTTAGAAACGATATCCTGGCTAACCCCCATTCTCATTAAGTTGTTAAGTTAGGTTTAAGTTAGTGGATAGTTTTTTAAGTCTAAGTTTATTTGTAGTTTAAGTTTAGTTGTAGTTTGTTGTAGGTTTGCTTGTACTAAGCTTGATGATAAATAAATAAATGCTTTTTTTTCAAACCATCAGTGAATCCTTCATTTCACTTCACTACTAATTAAAGGTAAAGAAATAAAATTAACTATCAATTTCTTGGACCCAGGGTGTCTAAGTTTATTTGTAGTTTAAGTTTAGTTGTAGTTTAAGTTTAGTTGTAGTTTGTTGTAGATTTGCTTGTACTAAGCTTGATAATAAATAATACTGATATTGATGATATTGTTTCAATTCTAGGCGTTAGCAGTTTTCTTTAAACTTTAAAATGTTCCTTTAGACTGAATTTCTTGCATCGATTGTACTTGATGTGAATGCAAGTCTTTTCTATGATTAACATCTAAGATCAATAACTAAATTATTTTAAATATTTTCGGGATGCATCCTATAAAGATACTTGGATTATTCCATACCAGCTCAGGAATCCATTTTTCACTATTCACTTGCATATGATTGATTAACTACAGTAGATTATTTTATTTTTTTTTATGATGTGGATCCTCTCGGGTCTTAATAACACCTAGGCCATTCGTGCGGGGCCATTGTGTAACTCCTTTTAATGTCCTAACCCACAACCTTCTGTGCGGATAGTCCAATGGTTACTCCACTGAGCTACCAGATCGGACAGAGTACAGTAGATTCCTTACTCCGACAGATTACAAATTACAGACTACATTTCTCAAAATTTTCTAAATATTTAAGAAAAAGTCCTTCCATATGGCATGCAGAAAGTTAGATATTTTTGGTGATGTTCCTCTTGAGCCAAACTTTCATATCCGTCACATAATCCTTAAATATAAAAATAATGTCTGCATACTTTTTAAAGGTCAATTTTTTCACGTCGAATAAAAATTGAGGCATCTGATACTACATTGCTCTATTGCTACAAAATTGAATACAAAACCTCATTGTCCAAGTCCTAATAAAGTTCAATTTTGACCCTTGACTTAGAAGTTTTATGTCTTAAAGCTTGTGTGATTATAATGCGAAATTAGCTTTGGTTTAGTGCAATATTTTTTCATTGTTCCTAACAAAAACGAGCTGCTATTGCCTATAAATCCCAAGTTGCAGTCACTTCAAGTAAGAAATTAAAATACAAAAAAATATCTCAATTAATTGGTTTATCACTGAAATGAATAATTTTGGTATTCTAGGATTAAATTCTATAGGAACAATCGTAGCTAAGCAAACAGAATTATGTAAAAGAGAAGTTATCTTAGGAAATACATGAAATCAGAGACTTGTTTTTTGCTTATTTTATTCTCGCAATAACCTCCTTAAATATTACCCACTGGTCCTCGAATATCCTTTATAGTTAGTTGTCACTGATGTTAATATGATTTCAATTCAATTCTCAGAAGACCGGACCTTAATTAATTTAAATTTGAGTGTTCTACATATCTGCATAGAACTAGAAGACATTTAAACTACACTTAAAATGAATTAAATTAGTACATAGATTTCTATAGTTTATTTCCATTTTTTCAATGGGGGTAGGTAAGGAGTGTAATAATCTTCCAAAGGCATTAGTGAAGTTTAACTAAATAAAGTAAGTGGCTAATATACACTCCTTCTGCTTCTGGAGCATGGGAATCTACTAGCCGATGATAAAAACTAATTTAAATCACTTTAATTTAGTTACTACACTAACATGAATTTCGTTATAATCTCTCCAAAAACTTTCATCTATGATCAAAAAATTTGTAAGCTCAGAAGTTTTATAATTTAAGAGCTGGTCCGCAAAAATTAATATTGTCTCCAAATATAAGAAAATTTTCTCAAGCTTTACAAAACAAACGTACCAATCAATCAATGGCAATAAAAAAGAGCTTTTAACAACAAATCTATGATAACAAAGAAAAAAGATTAAACAATTTTTTTATTGATTGATGAATAAATTAATAGAAAAAAAATCTATTCAACATCTCTCTGCAGCGCTTAGTATAAATAGAGGCAATGTACTGAGTTTCTGTTCATGGTGCAGAAATTGCTTAATAAAACCCAATTTCGTTTATATAATCAAAAAATTGAATATAGCAATAAAAGATTTCTTGTTTGAAGATAATCTGACAATAATTTCGTTTATTTCAACCGCCTGACACAAAAAAGTACAAAGCAAACATTTCTTAGATCTCTTAAGCTCTTAATTTAATAACAGAAGATGCTTAAATTAATTACCTTTGCTTTTATGTAAGAAATTTTAAAGACTTTCAGTTCATTTAATAAGTCGTCATTGAAAATCTGCTAAAAGAGATGAAATAAAGTTTTGGGCTTCAATTATTTTTTACCCGACTACACTTACCCAAAATGCAGAGCTTACCCGTAATTGCAATTTTTTATCCCTTCAATTAATTAATTTTTTTTCTCTTTTATTAATTAAAAAAATATCAATGATTTGATCTAAACTACTATACCTAATTCCATTGGTTCAAAAATGATCATCCGGCTAGGATTTACATAAATCCTGCTACCATAAAATAAGTGGCTAATATACACTCCTTCTGCGTCTGGAGCATGGGAATCTACTAGCCGATGATAAAAACTAATTTAAATCACTTTAATTTAGTTACTACACTAACATGAATTTCGTTATAATCTCTCCAAAAACTTTCTAAGCTCAGAAGTTTTATAATATTCAAAGTTTTATAATATTTAGACAAATATTCAAAGCACAGTGCTAATAGAGTACTTGCTAAGACTTATTAAGACTTTTAACAATATCTTAGGAATGACTAAATAAAACTCTAATTAAAAAGAGAAATTATTTCAAAGAGATTAAATCATTTTTTATAGAAATAGTCCTTAATGATAAAACTATAGCAAGAATCAATTTTTAATTCCCAACAAGGTGTTTTTCTTCTCTCAATAATTTTATGTTATGCAAGTAATGAAATTTTCACACAAAAATCGGATTATCACGTTTTCCGAACCTTTGTCTATCTTCAATTTTAGTGCTAAAAATTTTACGAAAATTAAATGAAGTAAAATCTTTTTTCGAGCTTATAAGCTTCAAAATTCGGATTAAAAATAATCCTTTTGCATTTCTTTCAAGATGGATAAGAATTATGTAAAATTTTATTAATTTCAGTTGACGAAAATATTTGAATAAGCTTCAAACTAAAATAGCTAAAATAATTTTTCGTTTCAAGCTCAAAATCAAAAAAATTTTAAGATACAAATGTTATTAAGTTTTAAAAATCACCTGAGTAAATTCAATTGTGTAAGTGTTTTTGTTTTATAAATTCTTTGATATTTTAATTTATCTTACGACTGTCTGACTTTAACTAACCATAGAAGAAAAATATGATTTGTTGGGAGAATTTACGCTAATAGAAAATTATACTAATTTCCTAAAATCTCAATATAACATACCTTTTTTTTTATTATTATTATTATGGATGGGATCCTTTTTGGGTCGTAAACACTTAGACCAACTATGCGGGTCCAGTGTGTCCCTCCCTTAAAAACTATCTTAGTTTTTTATGTCCTAAGCGAGTATCGAACCCACGACCTTCTGTGCGGATAGTCCAATAGCTACACCACTTGGCTACCAAGCCGGACTAACATACCTTTACACTCCTTTAAAAGCTTGATTAACTTGAAAGTTTAAATAAAGGTTCCCAATGCGAGAAACAATCCCGCATAACTTTGATATGTTCGTAAAATGAGAAGTTATAAAAAGTAGATTTCAAACTTTTATTTCACATCATTTGAACGATTTTTAGAACTTATAGAAGTGCCTTCTTAAAATAATAATATGTGCCAGAAGGTACTCTATTAACCCTTTTCTTTTTACATTTCCTTCCAAAAACTTTGAAGTATGAAGAAATGAGGAAATGATTTAAGCACTGTGCAATAATTTGTGCGTTTATCAATAAATTTTGATGAAACTAAGGTTAAATACCATCAAGCATTTTTTTTTTATTTCAAATATTTATGAATATTTATACTATTTGAACTGACAGGAAGATTGAATTTTCACGCAAATAGGAGGCATTATGAGTTCAATGAGTTTATGCCCGGATAGATTTATTAATACTATAAATTTTGTTTCATTTACTATCAGTTTAATGAAAGAGGTCCTTGATCATTGAATAATGGAATAGATGTTGAAAATATTCTTGCTCGACAATTATTTTTCTAGGAAGTACGCAATGTAAAGGAATTAAATTTTACCCAAATTGATGTACAATACTCGAGTATTGTAAATAATAACTACTTCATGATCCTTTCCAGACAAAAATCTTTTATTATTGTTTTATGATAGCTGCTACTAACTAACGAACCTGTCTATAAAATAAATTGGTAAATTTTATGGTTAGCAACATAGCAAAAATAGCTTCAATCTACAAAAAACAAGTATTTATTTTGGTACATCTTGAAAATATTTCCATATTTAAAATGAGAAATTAAAATTGTTAGTAAATTTAATTATTAATTACTTAATTTTTAGAAAAACTACAAATAAGGATCTTAATTTTCTCTCATATTATTGACCCGGTTTATTATTTTATTAAGGTCTGGCTTACTTTTTTCATACCAACAATATATGCAATTCACAAGTTTGTAATATAAAATGTTATCATGTCAGCAGTGCTGGCATACTAAGTTGACGCAATATGAAAACCCTATAAAGTTCTTATTTCGCAATATAATATTTTTTCCTTTCAATCTTTCAATCTTTTTAAATTCCAGCTGATCTTGAAGAATTGATACCCAAACATATCAAACATTTTTAACAAATGACAACAATTATTACAATTAAATTGTTAAGTTAGGTTTAAATTAGTGGATAGTTTTTTAATATAAGTTTAGTTGTATTTTAAGTTTAGTTGTAGTTTGTTGTAGGTTTGCTTGTACTAAGCTTGATAATAAATAAATAAATGCTTTTTTTCGAACCACCAGTGAATCCTTCATTTCACTTCACTACTAATTAAAGGTAAAGAAATAAAATTAACTCTCTATTTCTTGGACCTAGGGNTATAAGTTTAGTTGTATTTTAAGTTTAGTTGTAGTTTATTGTAGNGTAGGTTTGCTTGTACTAAGCTTGATAATAAATAAATAAATGCTTTTTTTCGAACCACCAGTGAATCCTTCATTTCACTTCACTACTAATTAAAGGTAAAGAAATAAAATTAACTCTCTATTTCTTGGACCTAGGGTGTTTTAGATTTTCTCATACATTTTCAATATCCCTTTATACAATAATTAAGGTTTTTCGTTTTTATAATAACAAAACTACCGATCCCTATATATATCTAGGAAATTAACTCCTTGAAACAGATACGTAAAAATTCATCTTTCAGCGCCAGGGATTATTGCTCTTTTATAACGAATGATATAAGCACCATAGGTAAATATACTACACGAATGTGGAGGAATATCTCTTCTATAAGCAACATTAATATACAAAATATAAGAGAGTAAAATCTTCTTTTTCACTTACCACAAATACAATTTTCTAAGGTCTACTAAAACCCAAAATCATTTTTTTACAAAATACCCTAGCAGCGTTGATTGACCATTGATTAAATTGCTAACAATTTCATGAATAGAAATTAAGTACAGGAATTCACCTAGATGTCAACCTATGTATTCTGTGCACAATCTCTCCTCAATATAAAAGGTCTTTCAAAAGTCACGCCAAGTTGTTCTCTTAAAATAAAATGAGCAAAAATTTAGATTTTTTAATTTTTCACTATTTTTAATAAAAACATAACTCATTTCAATTATATATAAAAAATTACATCATCATCATCATGTCCACCACGACCACATCTACAGGCTGTCATACGAAAATCCAAATTTTCAAGGACTCGCTCATACATTATCACATGGAGTGCAGCAATCAGCAATTTCGTTCTGAATGTTGTATTTCAGCTATAGAATTGGTGTTGGCTTAGTCCCATAGCACATAAACTTCATTTTTCAAAAAACCCCACAAGAAGTAGTCTAATGGACTTAGGTCGCATGATTTAGGTAGCCAGTAATCAGTTAATGTCACCATTACCTGAAATTAATCGATTGAGAAATTGGAAACTTAGATCGCATTACCAATAACGCAATATTTTCCCGTGTTGTGTGCTGTGTGACTTGTGGCTCCATCCTGTTGAAAATAAAGATGGTCTATGGTCTATGTCTATTACTTCAAACTCAGGCCACAAAAAATTTTAAATCAGTTGTCTATAACGTCCATAGTTATCCATTGACAATAACAGCTCTTTCATTCATCTTCGAAGAAAAACAGGCTAATGATTCCACCAGCTCACAATTCAAAAACCACACCAAAGAGTGCATTTTTGAGGATGTAATAATTTTTCTGCAATTATTCGAAGGTTTTCTTCTCTCCAAAAACCCAGATACGGCAGTTTCATCACTTAAGATGGTGCTGCTTGAAAACCCAGCCTCCTGTTCAAAGGAACAAATCCACGAAATTTGAGATTTCTGCGTTGATCTCTTGGTTGATCTNCAATTCAAAAACCACACCAAAGAGTGCATTTTTGAGGATGTAATAATTTTTCTGCAATTATTCGAAGGTTTTCTTCTCTCCAAAAACCCAGATACGGCAGTTTCATCACTTAAGATGGTGCTGCTTGAAAACCCAGCCTCCTGTTCAAAGGAACAAATCCACGAAATTTGAGATTTCTGCGTTGATCTCTTGGTTGATCTCTTGGTTTCAATTCTTGTGTTAATTGAATATTGTAAGGATGCAAATGCAAATACAAATCCTTATGTAAAAACCGCCAAACAGCCAAACAGTTTATTCATGAATGCCTAATTCCTAATGCCTGAGAGCGTCGAGATACTGATGTTGAAGCTTGTAGCTTGCTTAGGCACACTTCAACACTTTGTCCAACCGCAACAATATTCTCATATTCGCAACAGAAGGTAACAAAAAGTTTTTGATCTCCCAATCCTTTTTCTATCATCTTACATCGGCTAAACCAGTTTCTTGATATTTTTTCGCCAACCTTTGAATTGTCAACTTATTCAGACGATTATAATCGTATGCACCAAACAATTCACGAATTTCACGATATGTTTTTTTTAAAGATCGACCATTTCCATAATAAGTTTGAATAATTTTAACGTATTGTTCTTTGGTATAAGTATCTATGGTTAATATTGTACATGTGTCTACTAACCAAATGTAAAAGACGACATAAAAAAATGGTAGCGTTTAGAAATTATTCACTGCTGATATCTAAGCGTCACTTTTGAAACACCTTTTAAAATATCTTCGACTTACACAATTTCAGTTTACACGAATTGAAGTTTCAAGAAAACAACAATACACCCAATGTTCTCCATTTATTAAATAATTCTCCAGGTTCTCACTATTTCGGACTGAATAGATTTAATAAATTTATTAATTAAAGGAATTAATCTCCCGACATCGCACGTTTGTTAAAAAAATATTCAGCTAAGGTCAATTAAGAAATCAAAATTAATACATGCATTAACAGAACTTGTTAAGCCCCTAGTAGTGGAAGGCTTTCACAATAAGACTTTCTAAAATATCCAAGGATTACTGGTGGAAGCGAAAAGTGATCAAAAAGATTTCGTATAAAAGTTATCTGGGACATTCCAAAATAATTCAAAAGAGAACAGAATAAATGAAAATTAAGTAATTAAAAATTTTACTATAAGTCGTGTAAAAGAAGACCTAGACCTTAGATACCTAATTTGAAAGAAGTATAAAATTTAGAATGATCTACACCATATGAAGATCATAACTGGTAAGAAAGGAATCTAAAATAATCGATTTCTTTCGAGTAGTAGGGCACAGAAGTCAAAATAGTGCTAAATTAAAGCTTAATGTAATACTTTTTCAAAAAACTTGTTTATTAAATTGAATTTTATTAATTATAAAAGTATGAAACGAAAGTAACTTCCATTTTTACACTAGTTACTTGTTTCGTGTAACACGGATTCCCATAACATCCCATTTATTAAGAACGTTTCCACCGTGTTATACGAGGGTTATCTGCATATTTTAATTTTAAATTCTTCTTTACCAGTGTGCCGTGAAGCTAACATTTTACCAGATACTTCTATATTCATAGTTTCGCCTGGTTTATGTTTCACATTATCCAAAATTATCACGCATCTAATGAAGCTGTTGAAGATTGTAAATCTAAAACATATTAAGCTAAAGACCATTCGCCGAACGATCTTCCTCCCAAAATTTAAAAAATTTATAGACTAAAATCATTAGAATCATACATCTGAAGGGAAAAGTAGTTGAATAAAAAGAAGACTTTATTCAACTTTGATCTCAACAAGTTTATTTCTCTGTTTTTATCAATCAATTGCAAATATATTTAAAATTTGATAAACTCAAAATAGTTGGACTTAACCCGTAAAAATGATTGATTACCATAGTAGTCAGGCTGGATGAACTATCAGTCTGTAATTCTTAAATAATGGAACTTAAACTTAAACTTAATTTCAAACCACTTTAACAGACTACGATCATTTGATCTTAACTGACGACTGTTTCATAATCCCTAAAAAATAGAAAAATGTTTACTTGGTAACTCACAAAATAATGATCGCATTTTTCATAATATTGCAAGAACCAAATTTTTTTTAAGTATAGAGGAATAGAAAAATTTAAGTTTAAATTCAAATCATTACAGGATCAAAGATCATTTTAGTTGAAGGAAGGAATCATATCAGTGTTGATGACTATCCCAACAGTTTAGGCAGGAGAAAATTTTTATTATAATTAAAAAATACTTAAAAATACTATCAAATTGAATTAATCGATTTAATATAGTAAATAGGGAATAGCATTTTTCACTACTTCCACAGAAACTTTTATTAAGTGCACGAAGGTTTTTTTTCCTATACTTAAAACTATTGAAAATGAATACGAACAAGGAAAGCTTTCAACGTAATTTTTAAGCAACTTTGGTCACTATTGAACCTTTTGAAATTTTAAATGGATTTTATAATGGCACAAAAGCAATATGCTTCCGAATTCAATAATAAACTTAAATATGAAATTTTCAGAAATTATAAAACCAGAAAGAAATTCAAAAGAATACCTTTTGAAATTTTTATCTAAAAACTTTTTAAGAAAAATACCCCCTGAGGCATTCTTTACTATCACTTTCCCTTGCAATTTATTTCCACATTTTTCTACATAAAAGAAAACTTTATTACGCCTAACAAATATAAAATAAGCCAAGTCGAAATAATTCACTCAGCGACAATTAAAAAATAAATTAGACTAGAGCACCTGGCCATAAAAACGTTTGCTCACCTGAGGGTTTTACGACTTCAAGAGATCTCTCTAATAGCTCTATAGAGCCGCATGCAGCCCGTATCGCATGGTTCGATTCGAATGACATCTACGATCTTTACAGGCATAAATCTCCATCTAAAGCAATCAATTCGATCGCTTTGTCTCTGATTTGTTGCATAAAGTACGCACTAAAGGTGCTGCGTTTTTACCAGGTAAAAACGAATGTATCTTAACTATAGTCCAAAGTGATAAAAAATAGATTGCGCTGCTGGCTTTTCAGATATCCAACTGTTAAGCAGAGGCTTATTGTATCACATATGGAGCATGAATGTACATATTTTAGTTTTAGTTTTAACATTTATTCCATTCGAGGTATGGAATCGATTGATTGTTTACTAGATAAGTAGCCAATGGGTGGCAATTGGATACAGTTGACCAATTTGGGATTTTGTAAAAGAAAAATAATACAAATATATAAAGGGATTACTTCAGGTTGTAAAAAAATTCTAGGTTCCAAGTTGACTAAACCTCCAAACTACAAAGCGTTTTGCAATATTATATTTTTTTTTACTATCAAAAGTGTAGAAAAGTTCACATAATCATCAAAGGTCCTATCAGTGCCAACAGAGGTTATTCGATTATTTCCAATTTCCTGCCTTACCTTACCTTCTTCTGATGTTTTTTTTACTTCAAAGTCCTTGAGATAATAGGCCTTATAATTACACTGTAAATCGAAACAGCTTATTATTTTATTTATAAACCTTAACATAATCGTAAACTTAATTTTGGATGTCAACCGCAATATTTAGCAAAAATTAGATTTTTAAATATCCTGACATTGACCCGCTTGACTGTGTAGAAAGGTGATTTAAGAAAAGCCCACAGCAGGACAAAAGGCTACTTAGACCAGGCGTCTAATGGCTTACAGAAGGATTAGATTAAGAGTAAAAATATAGCATGTTAGAGCTTATTTAAGCTGATACATGTAAATCATAAAAAAAAATGTTGAAATAAAAAAAAATAAAAAAAATATCCAGAAACGATAGATGTAGGCGCTACCACATTATAGTATTTTTAGTAATCTTTCTTTAAAGCATACTATAAGCTCCTATTCAGCTTACTTCTCAGACCTAGAAGAGTTATAAGGTTTCAAGCTTTAGAAACGTGTACAGGTGTTTTCATAGATCCAACTGTGACGGTAAAGTTAATTCACTAGAGCAGGAGTAAAAATTCTTCTGATAAGTTTAAGAAAATTTTATTAAAACTGATGAATACTTTACAACTCGCACAGTCGCTGCAAGCAAATGCAACTTATTGCCGGATTTTCTTTATTGATTTAAATCTAATCTCTGTCCATGCTACGAGGGTGGACTGAAAACTTGTGAGCC
>JXPE01071820.1:14504-25331 GCA_001015215.1 Holcocephala fusca
GTTGTTTTTGTATGGACTTTTAAACTTATATGCGTGTGAAAATAAATCAAAACAAGTGAAACTCCACTTTCAGATATTTCGATAAAATAAAGCTCACAATCAATCATTTAATTTAACCTATGCTAGTCCAAAACTTAATAATTTTTAAATTGCAAAGTTCTTTTTTATTCCGTCAAAAAGATGGTTCCTTAAATATTTAGTTTTGTGTCATATTATCATATCATATATAAACGAATTATTTCTTTTTATGAAACAGATACTGCGACACATATCTCGGCAATCGAACTATAAAATTAGATTCTTTATATCTTCATATCCTTTTGCCATTTTTCTGAAATTTATATAAATTTATTACAAAAGGCTATATACACCACTAGCACATGTATTTTCGATAAATGATGGTGCGTTATTTTGTCGTATTCACAAAACTTTTTCTAAATTGCTTATAAGATTAATATGCAAAGTTTTGCTTAATATTTAAATCACTGATCTTCATAGCAAAGGAATAAACAATCAGACTAATTTTTCTGCAGGCATCTACGAATATAATCTTCGGGCTTGAACTGTTGGTTTTTCGTCATACAAGTGAAATTGCAAAATTGTACACAAATTTTAAACATATTATTACCATTTTTATGTTATATCAATAAAAGTAGAAGTTTTCTAACAACATTGGAAAATCTTTTTGTTAAAAATTGAATAATAAAACTCTATACTAAAGTTATTGCTAAAATGTTCACAATGAAACTCCGAAACAACTGGAATTATATTTAAAAAATTTAAATGAAATCCTCGCTAACAAAAATATTTGAACTTTTCAATATAAAAAATACATCAAAGAGCTAAGGAACATAATTTCAAACAAACCGTTCATAAAAACTATTCACTCAAATTTTTTCTCAACACAGCAAGAGCTTCCCATTTCAATGATATAAACCCGATATTAAAGTGAAACTTATTGTGCGAGTTAAGAAACATAGTTAAAGTTAAAATGAAAATGATTTTCATTTGTACATTTGTTTCAACAAGGATATAAAATATTAACGAATAATTGTAGTATTTGATTTAATTATTAAAAAAAGAATAAAGTAAGCAGTCGTTAATGTCATTTGTGATAATTACGGGTAGCAAAATTTTTCCAAAAATATAGTACTTCAATGGCTTATAATATTTCTAAAATCAAAAAGAATTTTGAAGTCATTGGCTATGTTAACAAAAGAAAACAGTCCAAAAAACTTATTCCGCAGATCCAGATCACAAAAAGAAGATTAATTGTGTATGAGGTAGAAGCAATTAAAACAATTTCAGAAGATTTGCAAATTAATGTTTCTAATGATACCATTCGAAAGAATTAAAAAAAATATGGTATAAAGACAAAAGCCAAAGTTAGGAAGCCATCGTTATTATAACGCTGCATATTATGCATAAATAAAAGTATTTAAAGTTTGTATTAATTTGTAAAAATAAAACAATTTTTTTTTATAATATATCAAGGCTCCACAGCTGCCCTATGATGCTATAGAATATCCTTATCAGGACAGAAAAATCTAGGTAGCGGAATTTGCATAACAGGATTGAGCTGAAGAGATATCGATGAATATTCCTCCAGAATAATATATATTTGTAATTGACAAGGAAACTTTTCCACATCTACATTTTTCTTAAACAGATATCCCAAACCATACTACGTTGTTACTGCATACATACATTTAGGATGATAAAATATGGAATGACTCCGATGAACTAACTATATAAAAATACGATAAGATAAATATCTTCTCAATTAAGTAAAATTTGGATAACACAAGATAGCGAAAAGTGCCATAAATTGGTTAAGAGGGAAAATATTCAAGTCATGGGGTGACCATCATAATCTTGTTATCTAAATGGTATTGAGAATTTCTAGTGCATACACCGCGATTTTAATATATTGAAAGAAAGAATTCTCACCAAAAAATAAACTGAGAAATCTAAACGATTTGTACGGGATTTTCTCATTAACGACGAATGGAGATTTAAATAATTTATTTGAAAGGGTGCCAAAAGTTAATGAAGTGGCTAATTAAATTTAATGTCGATTACATAAAATATTAAAAAACTTATAGTTTTCAAGGAACATCTGAAAAGTGTAAGTATTTTTAATGCTGTTCATTTTAAATTTTGAAAAGAATTTTTTTTTTATTATCAATATTGTTAAATAAAATTGTTAAAATATTGTTTTTGTTACATTCTATAGATAAAATCAAACAGAAATCGCAAAACTGATTTCGTATAAGACGCAAAATATCACCATCATATATTCTATATGTGAATATAAAATTTGGATTCAGCAATTCAAAATAGATGACACCAGATATATTCCACTAAATTAATAATATGATCTTCTACGGATGCATTCGAGCTCTGAATCTTAATTCTGGTACCTGGATTTCTGGTAAGATTGGATAATATCATTTGATCTAGAAGATCCCACATATAAAGATCATATGAAGTACTCACCCTCTCAGCTACCTTGTCCACTATAAAACTGATCTGCTTCCGCTAGGTCTCCCAGGTCTTTTTTATTAAATTTAACGGGACGCCGTGAGCAAGCTGTATTCTTAACTACCGTGTGCTTATTTTTAAAATTTTTAAACCACTTCTGAATAGTTCTTATATTAACCAAATTTATTAACGAATGACCAATGCCACGTAGTTTGAGAAAGTAAGTCAAAAATGCGTTTTTTTAAAGATTTTTCTAAGGAAAAGAGTTCAATAAACGGAAAAACTTATGGACTGAGCTGATAAATAAGTTGATGTTAATGTGAAAATAAATTCAAAAAATACATAACGAGTTCTGACTGGTCCTGTTTGAAAAAAATACAATGGTTCACAATTTTAATCCTTAGTAAAATTAAATAAAGCTTTACAGCTACTACTTTCTGAAGCAGGCAATGATTATAAAAGAGTACATCCCTAGAAAACTTCATAACAGGTAACTTAAGAATGTGATAATCAGAAAACCAAAATGAAACTCCTGCAAGCTGTAAAAGCTTTTTTGCGATAGAAAGTCAGCTACTGTTTTTAATTTTATAATGGTGGTTTTTATGCAATTTGTTAGCCCACAATGAATTCATAATTGCGAATAAAATTTTAAAGCATGCAAGAATGTACTAACAATGCTCAGCACATCAAATTGAAACTCTGTGTACAGTAAAAAACTTTTCGTTTCATCATCACCTGCGCTTAAAAAAGTTGTTACTAGTAAATCAAATTTAAGAAAAATTGTCTTAGCAATTTGAAAGCAGGCATTGTATTGTGCTATTCTAAAGGTAACAAAAACAGTGCAATCTACTAACGACTATTATCCTAGCCTTCGGCTTTACATTTATATTTACTGACTAATTGCTTAGCAATAGTTCTTAAAGTCCTAAAACAATTCCTTAAACTTGAATTTTATTAAAACATATTATAGATTATATATTTACAAAAAATTCGTTAAATCTAAGTTATTTGCAGGGTTTTAACTTTTAACAAGAAATATCTAATTTAGGAAACTTTTTTATCCAATTTGAACAAGTCGGAGTTGTAAATACTTTAAAGTTAATAATGGTTTCATCTTCGTCCAAACTGTCCGGTTCTATTAATCTAACCGTGTACTGCGTATCAAATTTTAAGTTGTTAAAATCAATGTGGTTTCTCTGCAATAAAAAAATTAGCTCTTTGCACAATTTTTACAATTAAGAAATTACCTTCGGCCTTATTGCTCCGTATTCCTTTGTTTCACAATCAAAGGTGCCAGTGCATAATTCCAATAAACTGCAAACATAATGAAAGTGTTAATTTTAGTATTGACATACTTATAGCTTCGATTATTGCAAATTTTTGGAACGAAATAACTGTGTTAACTTAAATTAAGGAAAATAAATAAATCTCGAGAATGAGATAAGTACACAATTTCAACAACCTAAGAAATACATTTCAGCCTTGTTTGACCACAATATAATACCTCTTGTTTCTTTAAAATTACTTCAATATCCATAAATAAAAGCATAAGCTATGTTTTCGTTTCTGGAAATATTCTTGGATCTTTTAGTAGTAAACTTTGTAACTACATTTTTATTGATGGGTTAAAAATAGAAAACACTACAGTGTGCCCTGCCATTTTTCCAATTAAAACCTATTTTTTTGAACATTTTGAATAATTTGAATAATTTTTGATAATTTCTTTCTACCTTAATATCTTATAAAGTAAATAAAGACATTCGAAAGAAGCTCAATTTCATCCTCCGGTTCATC
This sequence comes from Holcocephala fusca, assembly GCA_001015215.1. Classification (NCBI taxonomy): domain Eukaryota; kingdom Metazoa; phylum Arthropoda; class Insecta; order Diptera; family Asilidae; genus Holcocephala; species Holcocephala fusca. Next base: position 18,783 of record JXPE01071820.1, read on the forward strand.
AATCATAATTTTAAATTGTGCTATCAATGCACGGAGATTGTTTGCTCTCGTAATTCACGCTTTCCATAAGCCTAATGAGTGACATATTAGTTACTTGGCATTCACTTTATTTCCTCGAAACTTCATTTTGCAAGATTGATCCTTTAGTAACCCCAACTGTTGTGACCACCATCCTCTCAACTCTTCTATATTTTCTTTTCTATAACAGGTAACAATTACTTACGATTGCACCATCTGTTTAGTATTAAAGTGATAACTCAATTAAACTAATTTTCACTGAAATATATTTGAAAGGAACCAGCGGCTAAATCTTAATTATAAAACAACGTCTTTTACGAATACTAATTATAAGCTCTAACTTAAACTTAGTTAATTTTTGTTATGATTCTATTCGCTAATAGAAAACTTAATAATAATTGTATCTTGCTTCATACTGTAATACATAACAAGTCTCGATGAACCAAATTTGGCTGATCATTAACAACATCAATTTTGGCGTTTCGTTTTCAGCAATTCTATTCAGTCTCTTCGTCAAGATATATTGGCATCACGAATATTTCACCAACATATTTTTATTTGAACTCAATTCAATACTACAAATACCTAGTATATGTTGCACTATTTTTAAAACATCCACACAAGTATCCTCTACACGGTATCCTCTCATTAATGGACAATTTTTTTGGAATCTTCTCTCTCTAACCATTGAAAAAAAATAATAAAATCTAAAAATTCAATAATCTGTTTCTATAAAAGACATCAAACTGATTAATAATCTTTTAAAGACCAGACCAATTTTAGACTACATTATTTTCCCTCTCTTTTAATAGAATTTCTAAGCTTTTAACTGATTTCAGTAAGGCAGATCGGATTCTATTTATCCTTGATTGCAATTAGTTCTCTACCGATAACTAGAACAACAATTCGTCCTTGGTTAAGCATTTGCGAGCTTAATGTTTATCGATTCTTATCCTAGTTTCGCTGAAATGTCTCAGATACTAGGCATTGCTATGAATCAAACTGCACTACTTTACTATTGCTGCGATTGCGCACTTAACCATGTAATGATATCATATATTGGTGTTTATGTACTTATAATATAAGAATATACGAGTAATGCTGGTTGTCACATATTTCTCTTTTGACCAGTTAGATTTAGTCCTTTCACGTACCTTTTTTTTAAAATTAGATCACTCTTGATTTTTGTACCCGTATTTACCTTAGTTTATTTATTATTGAGGAAAAAAATTATTAAAACCTACAACGAAATCATTGTTACTGTTTTCACCACTCTTTTAAACGAAAAAATTAATACAGGTATAACAATAAAACACGATTCAACAGTCAACTACTTGGAAAGCAATTTATAAATAATTATGAGACACATAAGATATTAACCAATGTGTTAGCAAATAATTTTTCAGTAGCAAATTCCTCAAATTGTCTTATAAAATGAAATTAAGTTTTGCACCTAAAATAAAATAATTAAAAAGCAAAAATAAAAATTATTATTTTAATTTACCTTCCTTTGTACAGATCAGTCCATAAAACTCTAACGAGCATACCAAATTTCCTATTTGCTATAAATTTTACTGCTAAATCTGACTGTCGCGATCGTAAAAAACTTTTCGAATCGATTTTCGTAGAGGCTTCATATTGAGTTGCATTGATAAGAGGAACTTTTTTCCATTCTCCAAAAGACAAGGAATTTGTTGAAACAGTCGTATTTAACATTAAGGATTCCTTTGAAGATTTCAGTCTTTTTTTACCCATTACAGATATAGCCTGTACTTGAACATAATAAAGAGAATTTATTGCAAGGTTCGAGAAATCATAATGACGATTTGGCTAAAATGAATCGATTTGAACGTATATTGTTAAAACTTACATAAATATAATTTTAAAGTGGGTGCAATTGGAAAATTACCTCTTTAACATAAGCATCATTTAAGAGTAAAGAATCATTTCCAGCCTTCAAGTATAAAGCCCAACTAATTCTATATTTCTCGATTGGAAGATCAGATTTTGGGGCACACCAACTAGCTCTAGCATGAAGAGTATTATTTAATAAAATCTTCACAGGAACTACAGAAAAATTTTTTGGAGGCTTCGGAGGCTTAGGAGCTGAAATATTATTTTCTAAAATTCAAGTGAGTTGTTTGCAAATATTCTCTTTCAAATTTTTTACCATCAGACAGTCTAAATTCCTTGGTATTGTTTGAATATCCTCGATAACCGTACTCATTCACAGCTGCCACTCGAAACTGATACCACCGTCCAGTTTTCAATTTCAAATTAGCCAAAGTACTTTTAAACACATTTGCAGATTTTACTGTGAATGTTTTTCGTAATGAAAAAAAATAATGTTATATTACTCACGTTTTCGTTTGAGCCGTATGACTTTTCATCTCAGCAATTTTATGAAAATCGTACCAATGCCAATCCCCTAATTTGTGATGGCTAAAAATACTTCCAATATAAGATCGAGCCTCCACTACGAAAAGTACTGGATATTTAAAGCTGTGATTTAGTGGCATTTGCCAAGCTATTCCACACATTCTACCCCTCTTTCTTCTCTCTGTCAGCGTCACGTTGAATGGTATAGGAGGAACTGTTGTATCATCGTACAATCCTACTGGCTTCTGACAGGACCAACCGCAAGGCTGTTTGCAGCATTTGTCTATACCAGGGCATTTATAGTCAGAACTTTGGCAGTTTTGAAAGCAAGCCTCTTCAAAAAATGAGTTTGTGCTGTAGGGACACCCTCCAGGTTTTCTTAATTTTTTTATGTCGTTGACACAATTTTGTACTGAGCACTACGAAAATATAAACTTTATTTTAGTTTTTAGTAAAATTTGTAAATCAAAGTTTTGTATAACAATTTTTACTTTGTCTGTTGATTTCCGATAACAAATAAGCTCACAACGCCTTTGTAAAATATTTTCATCAATTTCAAATGATTTGAGGACGTCTCTGGTTCTAGCGAATGATACTCCAAATAAAGTGAGAACTACAGAATACAAAAAAATAAATTTCTCTGTGTACATCTGAAATTAGAAGAAAAAATATCTTATACACTGCCGGTACAAGTGAATATTAATGTTAAAATATTATTAATGATAGTGTTTGATCTTTTCCTGTTTTTGAATGTTTACCTTATTCACGATGACCTCAAGGTATAAAAACTGTTTACTGTCGCCTGAAAGTTTTTGTGGGAGCTCTCAATTCCGTAAAATTCGAATTCCGTAAAATTAAACACTTAATCAATTTCCAAGTGAAGTAGCCTCTTCCTTGCCATGCAAACAATTTTCTTGAATATTCTTCAAAAGTTTGAAAAAAAATCTTACAATAAGACTTTTTCATTAACATGTTAATTTTACTCTGGAGCCATTACAATAAATAAAAACATTAATCTAAATATATAGCCAGTTTCCCAATCGGAAATAATAAATGACTTAATGCCAAATCTACCCCTTTTTGACGGAATGTATTGTTTGAAGAATTATCTTCCCTTATACAATAAAATGTTTTCTTCGTTGTATAAATATTCGTTTGGATAAAATGATTTTCTAATTTCAGTAGCTACCAATGTTATTTTTATCAAAGGATCCTGCAAACTAATATTATCATCACTTTTAGTAATGATTCATGTCTAACATTGCTTATTAGCTTTGAAAAAATTTCAGTTGTTATCAGTAGACCAATATACTAATTTTTTTTTCATTCTTGACATTAACATAGTAATAGCAATAAGTAAATATATTGCCGAATCTGTTCAAACATTTACATGTGAATGAACTGGATCTATTTTAGTTAGCGCTAGCTTTTTATAGAAGAAAAAAACAACTTTGATAACATTGCACAAATCCACACTTTAAAAACGCATTCTTACAATGTTTACTAATCTCTAAGCTTACAAGATTCAATTGGGTTCGCATATGCATTCATATCGTAAATGGAATGGTTGTGTAAGAATACGTATATGCGAATATTTCGAATGCATATACATATGTGTTCATAGCGCTTAAAGCGTTAAAAGTCAAAAAGTAATTCAGCCGCATTTATTCAATAACTTATCATCCTTTAAACTTTGATATCCACATACTTCTATACTGTTATTTAAGAAGAATCTCAATTTATTGAAAACTGATTGATTCTAAAATGTTAATGGTCTTAATGGTTATTATGTTACGTACTTCATGAATTCGCGCTATAAGATATCATGCAATACGAACATTTTTCTTAAATCGATTAATAACTTGCACACCATCATTTAACGTCTTGTCTCCAACTATGTTTGTTAAAGTTTCAAACAAATCCATTGAGTTTCTTTGGATTATTCACTTAGAGTGACTATGAAAGATTTATTATAGTTAATAAAATTTATGACATTCCATCGTCGATGGAAAACAAAAATATTACTGAAATTCTAATCATCTCAACTTGATGTGTCCAGAACCATCTGTAAAAAATATTCGGGCCTAGATTACTTTCGGAGGATTTATTATTCATAATGAAGCAAAAAGACATTCACTCAGCAATTTTCCATATCTTTAATCATAATTCAAAGGAGCTTCGTCCAGAGAACGTTTCCCAAAGAAAATAAAATTGGTTGCATTGACATAAAGAATGGTGTCCGTAATTTGTTCGCATTCGAAAGGTATTTTTTTCTATTATATGAAGAAGGTAAAAAGAATCACAGAGCAAATCTATTCCGATTTTTTGGCTTCTTTCACAGTGGCAATGTATCTACTAAATCGATATTGCAACTTTCAAAACAAAACATCAGAATTAAAATTCGTGCTGCTGCTTTATTCACGTAATTCTCCAGATTTAAGTTTTGCAATTTTTTATTTAATTTTAAGAATCACAACAAAGTAAAAGAAGATTGGCATAAAGATAGCGACATCAAACAAGAAAGCCATCATGGAAGATAGAAGGTTCTACTTTGCTCATTTCATCAAATAATACTCCTTAGATGACTTAACAAACTCCAAATATTGTTGAAGTAATTGTACTGAACTGAGTTGTAATTATATTCAGAAAAAAAATTAGAAATTCATTTTCAGCCCTAAAACTTATTACGCAGCCCCCGTATAACTAAACTAAAAGACCACTCAAATTCGTATAAAACTGGAAAAAAAAATTTATTTGTTATAACATTTATTCTTGCAAGAAGATGATCCTTTGAAATCAATTCTTAAGTTGAATTCAATTCGTTGAAGTATTTTTTGAATTGGATAGATTTTAGTCTTTCTATTCAAAAATATCGACGGTTATGTAGGCTTTCTAATAAATAGTCATATTTTACAACTGGTAGTTTGTTTTTATTTTTACAATTTTATTTTTTGATAAGAATTAAATTCAACCCGAAAATCAAGCCATAATAACAATTATCACTTGAATAAAGTCAAACACTTCTTAATAGGAGAACCGGAGCTCTTTATGTGCAGATTTATTTAAATTTATTTTAACAATTTTTAGGGAAACCATATCTTATCTTATGCCAAAGTAACTCATGGTTGATCATTGTTTACACACATTCCTACTTCAATTTATTGTAATTCTTTAAAATCTCATTAGATTTTATTATACTATCACTGAAATCGTAGTAATCGCTGTCCAACCCAGACTTAAGCCGAGCATTTCTATGCACACAATCATACCATCTTAAATATTAAAATTTATATTTTATAGAGTTAAAAAAAAATTCATTCGAATTACTCAAAATTACGTTTCCACATCTTTCCACATCGATAAAATAATTTAATCTCAATTTGAATCTCAACAATTCAAAAATTCTGTTCCGTTTTAAACTAGAAAACGAAAAGCAGACTTTTTGGCCAATATTTAATGTTTCTAAGTTTCAAAATAACATTCGAAAAAACAAAATATCAAAATTTCTTTGGATAGATCCTCAATTATTTCTAGTAATTCTACTGATTCATTTTTTCCTAATTTAAATAAAAAATAATTAATTTAAATGCATTAAAATTACTTCAGCTAATTTGTTTTTGACAATCATAAAATTTCGAAAAGCAGTAAGTACGAGGATGGATTGAAAACTTGTTAGCCTAGGTAAGAAAACACAATTTTTTTTTGCCGAATCTTTTTTATTTTTCAACTTAGTCACCTTTTAGCTCGATACATTTAGCCCAACGATATTTCAGCTTTTTTATACCTTCAGCGTAATACGATTTCTCCAACCCCTCAAAATGGGCATCAGTTTCAGCTATGACTTCCGAATTTCACCCACAATTTTTTCCAGACAGCCATTTTTTCATGTTTGGAAAAAGAAAAAAGTCGCAGCATGCCAAATCCGGAGTATATGGTGAATTAGAAAGAATTTCATATTGGAATTCTACCAATTTTGCTGTTGCAATTGCGCATGAATGAGCTGGTGCATTATCGTGATAGAAGGAAACATTTTTTCTTTGATAAATAAGGACGTTTATTCTTGATTTCAGCATTCAACCGATCCAATAACGACACATAATATGCGCCTGTTATTGTTTTTCCTTTTTCCAAATAATCTATAAATATTACACC